>VZTO01019014.1:44242-58734 GCA_013400615.1 Syrrhaptes paradoxus
CGGGGGCCGGGCCTGCGCGGCGGGTGCCGCCGGCCGCAGGTGTGTGTGTGTCCGGTGGAGGCGGCGGCGGGGGCAGGGCCGCAGGGCCGGTGCTCTGGCGGTGGTTGGCGGGGCCGGGGCGGGCTGCTGCCCGCCTGTCCGGAAGGGGACCCAGTGGGCAGCGGCGGCACCGGGCAGACCCGCCGGGATGTGGGCCTTGGCGAAACCTACCTCTGGGGAGGGTCCCTCTTGGCTGAGAGTGGGGGTGCCCGAGGGGTGCGACATTGCCGGGAGGGATGGGGCAAGAGAGGAGGAGCGGTGACGGGAGCTGGCAGAGCCGGGGCACGGGGGCTGTGTGCATGGGCTCTGCCCCGTGCGGGAGCGCCGGGCTTTCCGCGGGCACCGCTGCTGCGCGGCAGCTGTCGTGCTGGTGCAGGAGTTACACCGGGTGTCCCCAGCTGCCCGATCGCAACCTAGCAGAAGCAGGATAGGGGCTTAACGAGCAATATTTATTTATTTTTTTTAGGTGTGTACCTTAGGGTGCTTCACTTGGTGTGAGTCGTTGTTTATTACCAGTGCAGGCGCTGATAACTCCCCAGTGCCGTGGGAGAGCACGATGTGGCCTGATAACTGCCATCAGGGCAGTCTGTAGGAAGCTGACCAGCAAGTAAATGCTGTATAGAATATGCCTGCGTGGAGAGGTGGTACGACATTGTGAAGAGGAAAACGAGAAGACAAATGTGTTTGAATTTCTTGGTCAAAGTAGTATTGAATAGGGATACTTTTTTTTTTTTTTTTTTTTTGGCATGAGGAGGAGAGTTTCACCGTAGCTTGGACAGCTGTTGGTCAAAATGAAGTGGTCCAATGCCAGTGACTTTAGGATCTGTGTAGAATGAGTCATTTTTAAAAGGCGCTACCTGATGATTTACTCATATTGAGAAACAATTTCTGTTATGTGTGAAACAGAAGGCAGAGGGGTCACCTGGAACATGCAATAGGTGCCTAAGGAACTTTTGTCTCCATTAAACTGCAGAACTACACAATGAGTTATGGTCCTAGCAGGAAAGAACAAGCAGTCAGTAAAGTAATCTGAAGTTCTTGGATTTTGCATGTTTTGATGCTCATGATAGCAATACAAGCAGGACTTGAAATAGATAGAATTGTCATAGCATTCCAGCTTTTTTCAAACTCTAAGTTTATAAGTTGCAGATGTATAAAATTGGTGTTTTTAGTGCCAGAACACGTTGCAGGAGGAAACACAGTGAGTGGGGCCTGAGTTTAAAGTATGCTGTGAGAGCTTATTAATTTTTAATTAATATTAGCTTCTGCTTTCAACAAGTTGAGTGTAGATGTTGGTATAATCTAGGTAATTAACAGCACAAGATGCTAACCTGTGGTAAAAATACTCTGTTTTAGCCTGTAGTGTAAGGATCCAGTATTCCCTCTGTGCATTGACGTACAAAGATAATTAAGAGATTTCCCATTTGCTATCTTTTATCTAAGACGCATATATTAAATTGCATTAATCTTTCTTCAGAGATAATACAATCTATTTTTTTTGTCATTTATGCGTTCTGTGTACATTGAAAATGTTGCTGTTTCTTTTATAGTCAAATGCAAGAGAACTCTGCACAGTACTCCCAAGTGTGAGATTAGCAAAGCTGGTGTAAAGAGGGATTATTACCTCTCTGGCTTTAAGAATCAAACCTGGTGTATACATGACTTGTATATACAACAGTTCCTTCTTTTGAACTAGTGCAAACTCTTTTCTAACACGTGCATTGCTAGGGACGGCTCAGGGATGAAATATGCCATCTTTCAGTTTTTTTCTTTGTCTAATACCTGTTACTTGTTATGTTTTCACACACATCCTTCACTTTGTAGCCCCTCCCAATCCCCAGTATTTTTCTGTATATTTCCCACATTGTCTCAGCAGTCTGGTTGATGAATTAACTGTGTAACTATGTCCTGTTTTTGCTCTCATGGAATTAAATTGTGAATACTGAGGAGCTGCATTTGCAAAAACAACCAAAATGAATAGGTACAGTAATCGTGAACAGGATGGGTTGCTTGGATGCTGGGAAGCAGATTTGTGTACATAAACTCCCTGTAAAAAGAAGCAAAATAGACTGAAGCGATCTAGTGCTTTTGAATGCTTTAGTTTAATTAGTGCCTGTTCCCATGAAATCTGTACGGAAATTGTAAGACATTTCTCTTTATCAAAGTTTGTTGTGTTTGACAGAGGGAAATAGTGAATTAGAGCCTTGGAAGGCTTTCTGTATGTATAACATGGAGGGAAGAAGTGTTAATCATAATAGAAAAAGGGAGTTTGCCCACATAATTGAAATACTTGTCAGTTAAATAATGGTCTGAATAGGAGAGGTTGTAAATATGGGCTCTAATGTATTTTGAAAGAGGGTAGCACCTCTCTTTCTTAGGGAAGTTTTACTCCAGGTGTAGTCCAGTATGGTTCTCTGGAGTCCTGTCTGTCTTGTAAAACTAGAGGCAACTTTTCCATGGCCCTTTGGGCTGTTCGGACTCGGAGCCTTTGCAATCTTGCTGCCCTCTTGGGCGAGCACCGACTTCATATTAAGGGGCAGCAAGTTGGTTCAGGGAGGTGAACAGGCTGAAAACTACACTTGCTTGCAAGAGCATTTGGCATCTGGTTGAACGAGTCCTGGAACTCATCTGGCTCCCCAGCGGTGCTGGCTGGAGAGGTGGCTGGGAGGCAGAGAGGGATGGGTCTGTATGGGGCATGGGACGGGAGGGCAGGGCTCAGGCAGCCCCAAGAGAGGCTGGGGATGGAATCCAGTCTGGAAGTGCAGAATGCGTGTGCAGGCAGAGGACAGCACCTTGCAGCATTGCTGTACATTCATAGTGTATTGCTTTTTGTTTCTAACCAAACTGTTACACCCTCTGTGCTGGTTTGTGGTGGCTGCTGAAAGTCCTGGTATTTAACAGCACCATTTCAGTCAATTTATTGGTATCTTGACAGAAAAAAAATTATGATATGAAAGAAACCAAATGAAAGAAAACAGGTAGAGGGCTGCTGCTTGGGAAGAGAATAATAAGATAAACCTTTTTTTTTTTAGGCTTCAGTTTGGCATAATTATGCCTGTACAAAAGAAAATTAATAATATACAACAGGCCAAAGATGCTGCCAGAGTTTGGAAGGTATAGTTGCGTGGACCCAAATGGATCTCTTAAAAATAATCAAGCAGTTTGAGGGAGAGGGAAGTTTTCCACATAAACTTTGCATTTACATGAATTGCTCTGCTCCACAGCTGTTTATCTTGATGCTTTGCATAGGTCTGAGTCTGCATTTTTCTCTTTTTTTTGCAAAGTTAAATCCCTTTAATTGGTAATCAGCTTGACCTATGGTAGTTCCTGAAAAAAATCTCTCTGTATCATCTGGCCCTACTGATATGTATTTAATGTAATTCTTTCACTTGCTTATTATCCTTTAACCTCCTGAGCAATTTTTCATTGGTCTCTTAACACCACACGATTCTTAGTGCTTCTTTTAAAATGACAAAAGAAGAGTTCCTTTTGTATTGTAGTCCTTATTTATCCTTCAATATCCTTCTTATCCTTCTTTTACAATAGTTTTCTGTTTCCTCTTGCTTGTTATAAACTAATAAATCCTATATTGCTTTTAACTCTTTAGAAATAATTTACCTCCACTTGTATTGTTTAGACTAATATATTTTTATGAAAGCTCTATGCTCTTCCTTGTTCCTACTTCCTTGCCTTTGGGCCTGTTGACCAATGCCAGCCAAAATTGACAAAGTGGCATCAGTGTCAAGGATATTAAATTTTTACGAGCTTTATGAAACCATCGAGTTGGTAGAGGAGGAGGGACCCAAATTGATGTTTCTGCTAATGGAAAATCTGCAGCATGATTTCAAGTTAACTGGTCTGTTATTGGCTTAAACTGGCCAGCTACTTGATGTACAGCTCTGAACCAGCTGGTGGTTATGCTGCTCGTTGACAAGCTGATAGGGAGCACAGCTGGGTTTTACAACAGCACTGTAAGAGTTCCAGGCTGTGTCCAGAGGAAGCCTGGAGTTTGCAGTGCAGACGTGAAGTTGTGTGGGATGCATATGTGAGGTCAGTGGTTTGCACCTGATCTTGAAGTACTCCAGCTGAATGATTCTTAAAATTGAGGTCTGTAAAGCCATAGTGGAGCAGCCTTCAAACCATGTTAATCAGTGAAATTTTGATTTAGGAGCTGGTGTATTTCTTGGTCTACACATGATTCCAGGGCTTGACAGCAATGAGTTTGTTGGAGTCTAATGTCTGTTGGCGTATTCTGCAAATAGATTTTTCTTTTTAAGAGAGAAAAATCCAGAAGGAGAATATATTTGTAATCTTCACTTAAATCCTACTGCAGCTCCATGCTGAGAAGGTAAAATTTCCACATTGGAGTTGTTTTTTTGGGTGTGTGGCTTGTTTTTTTTTTTTTGTGTGTGTGTGTGTGTTTTTAGGGGGGTTGTGCTGCTTTTTTTTCCCCATTCCTTTTCTTAAAGGTGATTCAACAGGATGTTTGGGGGAAATGTGACATCATTGAGTTTTGGCATTCCAGGAGGGCTTGAAGTAGATCCAGCATATCATCTTATGCGTTCCCTTCTGCACTGAATGTCAGGAGTAATTCATGTTGTTGACAGCTATGTCAACATGTGAAACTGAATGAAGGACAGGAACTTAACAAAAGCTAATAATAGATGAGGCAAGAAAGTGAGAAGTGAACACTTTGCGAGTAAACTTTCTTGCGAGTAAGAGGGGTAAATAGTGTGGCCTGTTCTTATCTGTGACCACAAGCTCCTTCTCATTGTCAACATTCAAGCAAAAGAGAGCTGTTTCTACGTCTACGTGTGTTTTGTGAGTATGGGAAACAAGCACTTTACCCAAGAAACACAAGTGGATTTATATAGAGACATACAAAAGTCACTTTGCGTCTCCCATTTGTTAAATTATTTATCCTACTTTAAGCTTATGCTTCCAAAAACTTTATCAAAGTATGGTTTCGCTTTTACCTGTTGCAAACGTTAAATATGTGGTTTGTCTGCCAGGCGATGTGAGGCACCATGTTAGTTGTTAGTGTCTTCTGCAGTTGAAGAGTCATCTGTGTTGGTTCAGTGATTACCATAGTATGTAACCTGTGATGAACTCACTGACAGCTCCAGTACAGGCTGCTGAAGAAACATTCATTCTATTTTGAGAAATACTTAGTCATCCCTGTTTCGGCCTCTAGCAGATTGTGGGCATTAGTCCTTATTCTTTCCTAGTAAATCTGATGAACAAGTTAATCGGAGGGCCAGTTTGTGAGACAGTCTGTGGTGCTGGAGGATGTGAATTCTGGAGTTCTGTGTTATCGCCCAAATGTGTACTGTTGGCAGAAATCAGAGAATACGTTCCGTGTTTTGTTGTGTGTTTGTAAATCTAACAGTTTACATCACGCAGGTATGGAGTGGCTGCTAAATATGGGACGAGCATATGTAAGAGGATCTTTATTAGTAGGGAATATGATAACAGCCCTTCCGTGTCCTGAAGACAACATTCAACTCTTAATATTGCTTCACTGTTGTAAACAGCAAACTTTACTGAAGAGATTTACCTTTATTTTGCTTTTTCTATTTGTTAAACCTGCTTGTTTGTTTGTTTTACTTGTGATTTGGTGTAGGCTATGTAAATCACATTGGTATCCTAAATTATTAGTATGTTTTGTGTTGATTTTTAAGGTGCCGTCGCAGCATGCAGGTCTAGTACATTTTGTGTTTAACTGAATCATTACATAAATGAAAATATTTTCTCTTACAGGGTGTAAAATGCTTTCTATGGGGACTTCTGATGCCAGGACTCTTTTGAAGGCTTCCTTTAAGCAGAGCAACAAAGAAAGATGATGTCGTTAATGAGTTCTGAGCGTACTTCAGGAGGCTGGTGACACTTCTGTCATTGGTAAATGCTGTCATGGACAACTTCAAAGGGTAAAAACAGTATTTTTGTGAGTCTCTTTCAGACTAGTGCTCTGATATAGGAAGCAGTGGGTTAAGTTTTTGTTTTATATTAACTGCTCAAAGTTAGCTCTTTTTCCTCTTAAAACCATTCACAAATTATGGGAACAAATTAGAGGAAACAAATCACTGGAGTAGCTGTCCAACTTTCTATGTGAGCTGTCTTTGAAGGGTGTATTTACTCTCCAGATTGTAGTGTAATATAGGTATACTCGAGCTAATTTGGCCCTGAGAGCAGTACTACAAAATATAAGCAGTGAAGTAACTTGGGTTTTGTTGAGCTGTATACTGCTGCAACCTGCATAGTTACTGGAGTACCTTGTTTAAAAGTCAGTTTTAGTTTAGGTATTGCAAAAACTATGCTGCAGATAATTTTAGCTGTACCTTCAGATACTCTTCTACAGTTGTTTACAGCAAGAGTCAGATTTCATTTTGTACTTGATTTCATTTACATAAGTCAGTGTAAGGTTTTTTTTCTCTTAATAAATCCCTGAAAATAATTCTTACTTTAACCATTAGTCTTTTTGTTGCTCAAGGGCTAGTTTTGGCTAATATTTCTTCAGAGTCCTCTCTTTTTTTTAACACAATGAATGGGAAGCCACATTTAGTAGCCTCCACCTAAATAATTGTCTTAAAATGTTTATTAATGTTTTAGTAGCAGTACGTTGTTTAAGAGGATATTCAAAAGAGTACAGATTGTTTTGTAAGGATATTTTATCTGCTCACTATGTTTATTTGTTCTGTTTTATCAGCTCTTTTCCAAAACACCACAAGCAGTTAATGCACCTTATAAAGGACTCCTGACCTTTGGCATCTTCCAAAGTCATATCTAGATGCCACCAGTGTTTCCCATGTTAACAGTTCTGAGCATGTTTTACTATATGTGCCTTCGGCGTCGAGCTAGGACAGCGACAAGAGGAGAAATGAACAGCCGGAGGGCTATTGAATCAAACACCCGAGCCTTACCTATCAATGTTGAAATAGTTCAGTATGCCAAAGAAGTGCTGGATTTCAGCTCTCACTATGGTAGTGAAAACAGCATGTCCTACACCATGTGGAATTTAGCAGGTATTCCAAATGTGTACCCAAGTTCTGGTGACTTTACTCAGACTGCTGTTTTTCGAACTTATGGGACCTGGTGGGATCATTGCCCTAGTGCTCGGCTGCCGTTCAAGAGGACACCACCCACTTTCTGTAGCCAGGACTATGTGGAACTTGCTTTTGAGGAACCAGTTTATCCCACTGCAGTGCATATTCTGGAAACGTATCATCCTGGAGCTGTAGTCAGGATTTTGGCATGCTCTGCAAATCCTTACTCACAAAATCCACCAGCTGAAGTAAGGTAATTTTTTTTGTTCTTTATGCTTTCTCGTAAGATATTAAATGCTACAAATAATGCTGTTTAGGGAACTTTACTTCATAGTTTTTCTGTTTTGTTTCTCACTTACCGATGTTATCTTTATTTCTGCATGTTTTTAAAACTGTGGTGACATGTTTTTATAGCAATTTCAAAGATGTGGACTTTTTTTGTAGGAATTAATGCAGATCCTAATATCATATTTAATTTGTGTAATGACAGTTTTTGTGTTGGAATTTTTATGAGCAATAATTATCTATGTATAAAGATCACTTTTGAAATGACAGTTCTGAGTTGTTCTCTTTTTCCAATAAGAGAAGCAAATTGTGTAGAAGAGGCTGAGGATTCATGATTGCTGTATCATCCTGCTTCAAGTAGCCATGAACTCTTTGTTCTCTCTGCATGCTTTAGGTTGTTTGTATAGTACAATCAGGCACTATAACAATTCATATGGAAATGGGGCAAAAAACAGAAGAACAGAACAGTTGGACAGAAGGTGATGCCATTTGTCTGATCTTTATTTCTGCTCTGATCAAAGGTTGTGAACTGCACTTCATTTTTACACTTCATAGACTAAAAGAAGATTATTTGATCCTGTTGGTTTTCCTCAGAGTAGGAACTCCTGATGAAATTCCAGTTAGGGGAGGCAGGAAGATGGGGACCTGGAGAATGGCAGGATAATAAAGAAAAGCACTGTGTACGATGGGTGAAGCTCTTAGTGAGGAGGTGAGGAAATAGAAATGTAAGGAGAAAGAGAACAGGTAAAAGCACATAGTGGGGGAAAAACATTGGGAAAAGCTATCAGTATATGCAATCAAAGTATTCCATATACATCCAAAAGAGATTAAATGATACCAAACCTGTAAAGGAGAGGAGCACTGATAGAAAAAAGACATAACAAAATAGATCCTATAGAAAAGAATATGCCAACAAATACTGTATTCCTTTAAAATGCACCCTTTGGTGGTATTAGCAGTCTTAGCTTCGATGCTGTGTGTTTTTTCCAACTTACTTTTTACAAATACAGCTAAAAAGCATACTTTCAGGTCTAATCCCATGCTTCCTAAAACTAGGCCACTGGTGTTTATTCAAAACCCCTAGAAAATCAGGTGTCATGTTGTATATTCAAAATTCCCAGTTAATGTGTTTTGTGTGATTCTATCACCTGCTGTTGTTCAGTGCAGTTGTTTGTTTTACAGCTCTGTGAGTATATAGCGAGTTCGAGCCCCACATTGGACACCATTTTAGCTGCCACCGCCACCCCTGCGACAGATTTGTCCTTGGGAGAGAGCAGGGGCTGAGTGGTCTGTGGCCCTTTTTGAGTGCATCACACACTCCACCAACTGAGTGCACTCTGCATCACCTTTCCTGCCTTGAAAGACTGTCATGACAGATAGGGCCCAACGTCATGGCCTAAATGAACTCTGAACATTTTGGAGGGAAGTTCGATAGGGAATTATATGTGTGCATGTTATCAAAAGGCGCAGGAAAATTGGTGGAACCTGAGCATGATGTATATTGTATGAAGTAAGGGGTGGAGAATGTCCTCATTTTGGCTGTGACAGAGTTAACTTTCTTCATAGTAGCTAGTGGGAGGCTGTGTTTTGGATTTGTGCTGAAAAGGAGGCTGACGGTGTCTGCAGGTACAGGAGAAGCTGAGAGGGAGCACAGCCCCAATTGTCAGCCTAGGATTCGACCACAGGTTTAGGACTGAGACCCAAATTGGCCAGTGGTCTATTCCATATCATGTATGTCATGTCCAGTATATAGATGAGGCTCTGTCTGGAAGTTCCCTCTCTTTCTCTGGGTCGCCCCTCTCTCAGGGTCATCTTGCTCTCTCGGTCAGCTCTTGGGCTTCTACCTCTTTTCTGGGATTCTGGTTCCAGGACTTTCCCTGCTCTGGGATCGTCAGCCGGGAAGGGGCTGAGCCTTCATCAGTTGGTGAACAGTTTCACTGTCTTCCACTCATCTGTATATTTGTATATATTGCTATTGTTATCATTACAATTATCGTTATTTTCAGGTTTTTTGTAGTTTAGTTGTTAAGCTCTTCTTACATCAACCCATGGGTCTCTTTTCCCTTTACCCCTTTAATTCTCTACCCCGTCCCCGGGAGGAAGGAGGGTGAGCAAGCAGTTGTCATGTTTTGCTGATAGCCAGAGTCAAACCATAACAACTGTATAGCTCTAAAGCAAACATCGGAATTCAAGGAACAGTGATAGGTCAAACTAATAATAATAGACTGCCTATAACTGCAGGAAGTGGGAGTGCGTTTGGCACCATAATACAGAGTTTTTTTATAGGATAGTATGAGGTGAAGGCAGCTTTTAAAACTTTTGAACCTAGAACCTAATGTGAAATGACTTCTGGTCAATTACTGTGTGAACTTTCATTTTACTTTTTTATTTTATGATGTAAATTTTAGTTCTTTATTTTATGATGTAGCACAGGTTTATGTAGAGATTATTTCTGTAACTGTTGATAATACCTTATTAGAGTAATAGTAAGATAGTGTGCTGGAGGGCAATACAAGGATATAATTCTGAGTAATAAGCTAATGCTATTTTATAGCAATGTCTGATTAGGTTTTGGTTCTTAAAACAATAGTTTTGTGTAAAGACCAAGAAGTGTTGAAGGAAAGCTCAAGAAATGTTAACTGAAGGAGCTACTTAGTAAGATGCACTCAAAAAAGAAGAGAATCAGAGAGCTAAAAGAAGATGGAAGTGAAAATAAAACTTTTTGGGATGTGCTTTGTGGCTCCTCTTGGGGTGTGGTCAGAGTGAGAGTTCAGTTTCTCCTCTTCATGAAAAATTATGAAGTTTCTGTAGGACCTTGCTTTTTAATTTGTAGGCAGGAGTATCTTGTCTTCTGCCTACCTATGTTAACAACATTTTTGGTTAGAAGAAGGTTGTCTTGGGGAGCCTCAGAACCGGTTGTCTGTGCTGCATCTTCAGTACTTGCTGGTTTTGATGCTAGAGAAGTGCTAGAGGGATTTTTTGTTTTCTTTTGGTTTACCTTTCCTCAGCAGGACTTGTCTGTTCAGAGCTGCACATTTGATTTGTCCTCTTTCTTATGAAAGAGACAGATATGTCTTATGCACGGTGTCTTGAAGGGAAGATGAAGGAAGCCTTTCTCCACGTGAGGTATGCAGTATTTTTTCTCTGCTCATTTTTTTCACCTTTATGAGGGGAATATAAAGAGTTGCAAGAATGTGGTCTCTTTTCTTCTTCAGTTCTTGGTGTCATGTTTTCACTTCCAAAACTTCTTTGTCAACAAGAATTTTTTTTTGAAGGTGGAATGCTGCTGATAATCTCAGGTGATTCTCTGTTTGACTGATGTTTTGGACTTGAAGAACTGTCATACTATTTTCTTCTGTTAAAAAAGGCCATGTCCCTGTTACTTGAAAAGCACTTAGAACCTTGTTTTACTTTTCTGACTATTTTGATACTCAATTTTAAATCACCTTATTACTTAAAAACCTTGAATTACTGCTTTATTTTATCTGCTGATGCTGGATCTGTTTCTTTCTGAACACCGATACAGAAAGGGCAGGTCATAAGAAAGTTTCCTTTTCACCAGTTCTTACTTTAATCTGGCCTTCTTTTTATATCAATGGTGGAGTCCAAACGGTTGAGAGCAAAAAGTCTGTTGAGACTTGTTTAAGTATACTTAGTGGATTATAGTAGTCCAGCTGAGTAATCTTTTTTTCTCTTTGTTTAATATTTGAAACATCAGTTCATCCACACTTTGCTATGTGCAAAAGCTTCTAACCTGCAAGAGGACTTGGTGTACTCCATTCATTGCTCAGGAGGATTTCATATATTCTTGTAGAAAAATGGCTATAGCCCGCACAGTTGGCCAATGTGTTGCTTACTTTATGCTTCCGTCACATGAAGGAATGACTTACGCAGGTGTTCAGGAAAAGGTCTTCTGTCATTTTCCTCTGTTACTACACTGAATACTGCTATCCAGTACAGCTTTGTGTGGCACTGTCTCAGGTCAGCTTTATTCAGAGTCGTTTTAGAGGTTGGATCAGCCATTCATGGAATGGCAATAAGCATTTATTTTTCAGAATGGAATGTTATTGATCATAAATAATTTTAATGCTTAAAACATGGAAGTTAATATGAAGTGTTTTCATTATGGTTTAACCATCTTCCAGCAATTTGAGGATTCTCTGTTGTCTCATGTCCTTTGCTGCTTTAAACACAGAAGATGTTACATCACTCTCCTCTGCATAAAACAATTTTTAAAAATCATCCATGTCAGAGAAACTGCTGTCTTTACACAGGGAAACCTGTGCTTTTTATTAGTGCCACTCACACCTTGACCAGTGAGAAGTTTTTGGTAATTTCTTAAACTATACTAACATATGTTAGTATCCATGTACAAATTTCTTACATGAATTGTCTGATTGGAGAAAATCCAAGCAAAAATAAATAATCTGAGATTAAGGAAATATTGTAGTATATCATCTCAGTTTCTATGTGGTGAAGAAATCCCTCCCTTTTTGTGTATTTTGTTGTGCTGTGATTATTATACTAGCATAGCCTTGAGATTTTGTACTGTGGTGCACATTCTGTGTAGTTGGGATTTCCTGACAATGATGGGTCCCTCTTTGGCCAGTGGAAGAAGCCCCACACAGGTGCAGTGGGGATACTGCATCTGACAGTGGTGTGAATTTAACACAACCAAGATAATTTTCCTTGTTTTTCATAGTGTATGAGATTGATGGATAAGATATAGCTAGCTTCTATGATGAGGAAAATGTTTTCTTTCCTGTTTCTTTTTGTTCCTTGTTTACCCAGAGGGCTTACTCTTGGCGATTCCCTAATGGCTTCTTCGGTGTCAACCCTTTTGAAGCATTTTGATACTCCTAATAGTTAGCTGCTGTCAGACAAGAAGAGTTTATGTGTGTTTAATTTAAATAGGAGCTTTCAAGTCAGAAAGATTTTTTTTTCAGGAGTTTATCAACTTCTTTCTTTTACAAAAATAACTTTGCTTTTTAAATTTGGAATATAAAAGAAAAAGTTGGTCCTTGTTCTTCTTCTGTCATGGTCTTAACTTAATTTGACAGTTTCTCTTATCTCATGTATGTTATAGTGACACTACGTATTCATATGCTTTTATAAAAGTTCAAAACCAGAGATTCCTAACTAGTCTGGGATGTGTGGAAGTGCTTGGGGTGATGTTGCACAGCATATGTCCTTACTGCTATGCGATGATTGCTTCTTTAGTAGAGTGCAGATTGTTTAGTGATTATTTTTTCCTTGTTGTCCACAGATAAAGTATAACACTGCTTAGGTTGTTTTTCACAGGTGAGATGCCATAATAATTTGACTGGCTGGGAGCACTTCCAGAAGTACCAGTGGCAGCATTCTGCCTTATGTGTTCTCACCTTTTATTTCTATTTAATTTCATTTCTTTCGTGTAGTTTAGAATTTTGCTAGATGTTCTTTTGAGCAAAATTCCAAGTTTGATTTGTTGATGAACAGCTTGGCTCAATATTTCCTAGCTTAATTATGTTGTCTCTTTCTGAAGGTCTTGAAGCCGGTAGATGCAGAAGCTGCTGCAACGAGAGAAGCAGGCTAAGGAAGATGGACAAAGTAAAGGGCTCACTTTCTTTCTGTTAGGAAGTTTGTTATACTTAGGCAATGGGCCCTATTTCTGAAAGTCTAATACAGGTGGGAATGTTGCAGATTTGTTTGCTGGCAGACAGAATTGGGATCAGAATGTTTGATGGAAAATATCCCCCCTTCTGACAGAGGGAGTGGAATGAGAAAGGCAGAGTACTGTATGTAAAATATTGTGTCTTGCTTTTAGAGTGGCATTCAGATGGTTCTTTCACTCGACCTTTTGTTCCCTGTGAATCTCGGATGAAGGCACTCAAGACACTGCTGATACCATCAACATGTTAGGGTGTGATAAGGGACCTTCAGGGCTGTATCTCACCTATGTGTAACACACAATTTAAGTTCTAGTCATTTGCCTCCTTATTTATAAGTTGTTTTGACATCTTCAGGGAAACAGCTTTTTTTTGTCCAGATGAATGTCATAGAGGAATGAATTCTGGGTTCATGGGATGCAGTTGTTTTTGAGAAACCCATAAAAAGCTCATGTGGACAGGGCAGTTATTTCAAATATCTTTTGCTATTTTAAATGCCCTAGGCATTCTTGGAGTCCTGTGTGTTCCCTCGGGTATTTCAGAACTGAACTCTCAAAAGTGGAAATGAAAATCTGCACATGCCCCCATAGCAATGAGACTGCCTGCTGAACTCTGCTTATCACCTTGATCTGAATGGCTCTGAAATTCTTCTCTTGATCAGTCTTCCCCGCCTTTTGTATTTATGAACTCACAGCTGTGGCCAGGAGTGCACTTTCCAGATTATGTTGAACCTAGGGTGCTGAAGCATCCCTGGTGTGTTAGCAGGCAGGAGATGTTTTCTTGTAGGTAGCCTACAGATTATTTACAAAGCACTTGCCTAGGTAAGAGCAGATGGTATGTGTTATAATCGCATATCATGATTATAATTGTTGTGGAAGTCGCAATGTCAGCAAAGCTGTGGTCATATTACTCTGAGTTTCCTTATGTTCTCCTTGTTGATCTCTCTGAAACTTTCAGTTCTTTTGGTTTTTAACACAGCCACAAGTTTCTTAGGACAGAGCATTTATTTTTTGTGCTTGAATAGCATATAGTGCTTTATTCACTTTCTAAACCAATTGCAATTTTACAGTGCAAAAAAACTCAGCAGATTGCAGGCAAAGTTTAAACTTGTCTCACTGGGGAGATGTCTCATTTCTTTTCCTAGGAGCCACTTTTCCAAAGAATCTTTATTATTATATATTCTCTTCTGAAGTGACCAGGTCTACTCAGACGTCATCATAGCCATTAAAAATCTTTCCAACACTATTAGGTCAACAAAAAATTAACAAGCTTTGAATATGTGCTCTCATTTGGCACAAAACTTGCAAGTATCAGCCTAAAAATCACTAGGCTGTATTTTTCTTCACATTGAGGAAAGGAGAATGGGAAGATTTTTTTTTTTTAACAATATAGGTATATGGAGTCTTTAGTATTAGAAATTTGAGCAGAATGAGTTCCTGGCTATCTTTATGAGGTGGAGAGAAATCTAATGGGGAAA
>VZTO01019016.1:0-14896 GCA_013400615.1 Syrrhaptes paradoxus
ATATATCAGGGCAAATTATCAACATCTGTCATAAATGCGTTTCAACTTTTTTTAATATTGCTGTTTTTAACTTTCATGTTGGCATACATGTTAAACAATATGCAAAATGCCTAGTACCAATTAGCTCTGGGGAATTATGCTCAGAATTTCAAATACATCATACACAGATAACATACATTAATGAAACTTGATGTTACAGTAGTAGGCACTCAACAAATAATCCAAATAAAATATTTTTTAGGAGGTAGGAGGGAAAGGAGGAGAGGATCAGTTGTGAAGGAGAGCTGGGATCCAAAGAGGCAGTATCCAAATAATCTCTCTCTCATCCTCTGTCCATAAACATCCTTTCCAAGGAACAATAGTGAAGCTGAAAGAATGCATTAAGAGTTTCTTGAAGTAAAGGTGGCAACTTATCTTCTCTAAAGAGCAGTTCACCTGTTTTTCTCTCATTGCTTTTTCATACTCTGCCTGCACAATATCTAATTCTTCTTGCTTGGCACCCAGTTCTTCTTGAGCTTTCTGCAGATCCAGCATAGCAGTGGTTAGGCGATTCTCCTGGATTGCTAAATTAGCCTATCAAACATACAAACATAAAAGTACACATTTCAAAGTATTTGCTATAACGTATCTCAGAGTTTTACTGTACTACATTTCAAAAACAAGCTGCTCAGTAGAGCTTTCATCATTCATTAAAATCTTTTGATTTTGCAACAAACTAACTTCTATTGCAGGTAGCTGCAGTTCAGCAGCTGGTCTAACAGAAATTAGAAAAAATATTAGAACAACTTCTGGGAATACCAGCCATTCTCCATTTGACACAAAAGTTAGACAGATCTGGCCTGCAAAAAAGTCTGGTGCCACTAGAAGCCTATTCGATTTCTCCAACCAATATGCTTCATTTAAGGAAAGACATTACCGCTAACTACAAATCTTGCTTCCCTCTCTGTCATTCCTATTATAAACACAAGCTATTCTGTGTTAAAATCATACTCGACTACTTGACTATGTTCTTCCTGACTTTCATTCTTATCTTTTAACATCTATTTAGGCCTGTTTATCTCTAAATAACACTGATGAACAGAGTCTCCGCACAGTCTTCTTAGGAACTGAGATCCAGAACACTAAAAGAACAAGATCTCAAATTTTTTCCTACTTAATTCTTAATTAAGGTAAAACAATTGCAACAGTGAATAAAACTACATGACAGCTGCTTCAATCCCATTTAGAGGAGGCCCAGAGCCATAGAACTACACAATATCTTTCATAATTCTGACAGCTTACAAGTGGTAGTACATTTGAAATATATTTTACTGTAGAGTCACTGTTTTCAAGATAACAAATTCCTACAGAGGCATGCACCAGTTGGAATAAGGCAGCTGATATTTCCAGCAGATGAAAACCTCAAGTGCACACAGGTGGAGAGAAGGAGCAAAGAGTGCTTGCGTGTCTCCCACTGTTTAACAGACTTACCTTTAAAGGTAAAACTTCTTTGTTGATGGAAAAAAATACAGCCATAGCTTTTGTCCACGAGCAAAGGCCAGCAACATTCCCACATACCCTCTTAGCTGTCTCAATGTTGTAGTCCACCATTTCAAAATAAGGGCTCAAAAGTTCTACCGTTTCTTCATTAATCGTGTCCTTTGGAAATTGCTAAAAAAAAATAATTGCAATATACATAAGGTATGTAATATATGTAAACTATACATATATGTATTTGCACACACAAAAAACTACCATGATCACAGATGTTACTTACAAACAGCTAATATGACGTTCTCTGTCTCACACATCTTTGAGAGCTTGCCGAAGTCATACTGCTCTGTTCTATATTCTTACAAAACGGAAAAAAGTTTCACCTCATTTACGATCTTTGCTATCTTACACTATCCATTACCGTTACACAGCTAATTGTTGATACAAATATCATGGATATCCTGCTTGAGATTCCATTTTCCTTAGGGCTGAATAAGTAACTTAATCTTCAAAAAGAAAAGGAAAAGCTTAGCTCTAGTTCATAATCATACATTCTACAAGACAGTCTTTTCAAAGGGCAAGCCAACTATCTTCTGCTTAAATTACCTTATCTCATTAGTGGAATGTGTTTTAATTTTAAGAATTTATTTTTACCCTCTCTCAAAAAAAAAGCCCAATATATCTTCCCTTTTCCATCCCCAAAAACTCTAATTTCCTCCTTCAAGTTTGTTTTGATGGTCAAGTATTCTATATAGGTTTGGTCTTCTTTAAAGATTTATTTACAAGGAATAATGAAAGTTCATCACCGATAAACTTGAAAAATAGCTGTTCCTTGAAGCACAAACAGTCTTATGCACAAGCAATGGAACATTGAAGTCCTTCAGTAAATTAAAAGTCCTTATGAGTAGATGCAATGTGAATACTACATAAATTTCATCCATGGCACTACCAGCCATACAAAGTTGGTCAAGCCTGCCATCTGTGATTCCCCACTGGACCAGTGCCAGATTAAGTAAATTTCTCAAAATGCAGAAATCAGAGATAATAACATCCAGTGGGGCAGGAGAAGGTACAATTTGTTCTGAGTAGATTAATTATAATATTATTAGTTTAAATTATGAACAGAGATGTATTCACCAGTTACTCTTCCCATTTCCCTAGATACATGCTATGGAGCTGAAAATCCCAAATTCAAAAAAACTTCTGGCTTTGTACATCCTAATAATGAAGTATTCTTTTGCAAGCCACTGCAAAAGTTGCAACACTGAAAATTAATGAAAAGTTAGGTACTAGAAGAAAGATGTTTTCTATCAGCTTTGATGAAACAGATAAGTAATGGCTATTCAAACCAAATGCTTAAAGCTTTGAATCATTTGTCACTGAAAGTAATTTCATTGCCTTGCTTAGAATAAACTATAATTGATTTATGACCTGACTTTGCCAGATGGATTCAAGTTTATTTCATTACGACATAGTTATTTTTAAGCCCTTAATATTTCAGATCTATTGTGTGTCTGACTCCCCTTGTGCATTTGTTCTCCTATGAACACCAGAGAAAACATTGTCCCTTATTTTCTTAAATTAAAAAAACATCATAAAGAAGGTTGCACAAGCACCTGTAGGTTCTGTAAGAAGTTCCCTGCTGTCATCAGTCTCAAAGATTCTTGCCATGATGGGATGGTACAGCATTTTTCCTGATCAATTTTCACATTGTTCACTTTTCGCTGGAACAGCAGTAACACACAGTCCATGATACGCATAATGAGGTGAGGAGGTCGACCCAGTGTGCGGACAGTGGCAATATCAGCAGGTTTTATTGTCTACGAATTTAAAACAACAGGTAAAGCAATTACTGTTATTGTTTATTTAATAAGGCATAGAGCATGAGCTCACCAACAGTACGAATCCATTGGAGAAGCAGCAAATTACTCATATTATTTTTGATTTAAAATAATTTTACCTCTAGAAAGCATGAAGCTAGAAGGACCCTCCAACCAGATTTTCACTACTGCCTCCTAGCAACAACCAGGAAACCTCAGCTCAGCCACCTCCTCAGCAGCACCTAAAAACTTAAAACTACCATGTACATTTTTGACAAAACAAAGAACAAAACAGAAACATCTTGAAATTTCACCTATTTTTTTAAATGCAAACCTATTGACCAGAAAACTGAGTCTAGAAAGTGAAATACATTCTGTTGATATTTAGCAAATGAAGTTGAATTAAGGAAACCAGTGAGGCCTCATACATGTATAGATTTGAACCTTCTGATTAATCTTACTGAGAATGTTCCTGTTGTAGAAGCCGGCCGGTGAGAAAAACAAATAAATTATAGTAATGCATTAAAAACTAGGCCCTATTAAGTAAGGCCAAGTACTGACGAGTGCAAACATAACACTATAACTTGTAACTCTGGTGGACATCATGAATCAGAAAGGACTGTCAGAAAAGTCCACTGAAGATGTCTCCTCAGAGAAGCACTGATCTGAGCAGTAACGCATACTGGTCCACACAGAGCAAAAACCACTGAGCAATGGTAAGAGTTGATAGGCAGGCCCACTCCTATAACAGACATAACTTGGATAAGAAACTTTGCTTATTCATAGGCCATTTAATCAGCCTGAGTACATGACAGTGACAAACAGTAAGGAACAGGTTATTGCAGGTGTTATGACACCTTGCTTCTAGCCTAAAACATGCCTCACTGGGAAGTCACAAAGGAAGATTTTAATTATTTCTGTTTAGACTTCAAGAAAGGGATTGTAAATTATTACAGATTATCCTGATCACCTTCCTTCTACCTGCCTCTTGTTTCCCTTCAATATTTTGCACTCATTGGGTTCAATGTGCACCTGATAATTCAGCAGTTTTTCCAGATATCTGTGTGGAACCTTTAACTAGTGTCTCTTAGTGACCTTTAGGAAATTCACTCCAGTCTTTTCTGCTACTATTCAAATTGTGGAAAAAAAGTTGCATTTAATTCGATTTACTTCTAGTTGTGCACTTAATTTGCCATTTTTATTGCAGGGCAAAGTGCAACTATGTTTTATTGAATTCTTCCACTTTAAAAAATTAATCTCACCATATGTTTAAAAATGTTTATAAGCTGTTCTGTACCTACATCTCTCAACATAGCATTTAGCAGTCCTAAAACCATTTAAAAAAATGGAGTGAAATAACCAACCACAGGTTTTTTTTTAATCTTTAATATTTTATCAAATATCTTAATAGACATATCTCTACAATGCAAGAAGAATTCCATTATAGGAAATCCTAGCTGGAAGTTTGCAAATCTGTAATGATTGTGAGATTCTTTTTTTTTTTTGAAAGATGCAGCCCTATATAGATTCGTAAATAGAATTTTCTTGCTTTAAGGAGTTTCTGAATGAATGAATGAATGCATGCTGAGAATACAGATACACATGCTGATAGGCTTGCTTTTATGATAGCACTACTTTCCCTTTAGGCACAGGCAAAGCAATTTATTATGGCAAATACAAGAACTGTAAAGAAGTTCTTTCTCATATTCAAGTGGAACCTCCTATGTTCCAGCTTGAACCCATTGTCCCCTGTCCTATCACTGGATGTCACAGAGAAGAGCCTGGCTCCATCCTCCTGACACTCACCCTTCACATAAACATTGATTAGGTCACCCTTCAGTCTCCTCTTTTCCAAGCTGAAGAGACCCAGCTCCCTCAGCCTTTCCTCATAAGAGAGATGCTCCATTCCCTTCATCATCTTCGTGGCTCTGTGATGGACTCTCTCCAGCAGTTCCCTGTCCCTCTTGAACTGAGGGGCCAAGAACTGGACACAATATTCCAGATGAGGTCTCACCAGGGCAGAGTATCATAGAATGGCCTGAGTTGAAAAGGACCTTAAAGATCATCTAGTTTCAACCCCCCGGCTGTGGGCAGGGTTGCCAACCACTAGAGCAGGGTGCCCAGGGCCCCAGGGTTGGGGCATCCACAACTTCTCTGGGCAGTCTAGCCTAAGTATTACTGGTCTAATATCAACCTGCAGCACATCATATATCAACTACAGTTTCAAATGAAAGTTAAAACTTGCCCTTTTCTGAAAAACAGCCTATTTTGGGTTTGGTACTCAGGTGGAAAAAGAAAAACAAAACTGAACCTAAAAAGCCCCAAAATATGTGTCTTTATTTGCATACTTTTTCTGTCAACTGAGGAGTTATGTGATACACCTGCAATCTTATATTTGTTTACAAAGAAGCCCATCTTCTTAGCAGTAAAATAATGTTATACATGGTCCAAGTCCTAACCTGTAAGGCTGTTTCTGCCTCTTCCAAAGCAGGCTTAGCAGCTTCCAACTTCTCTTCAGCAATGGCTTTGTCAACTGAGATACTGTCTACAATAGCTTGAGCCTTGTCTTTCACTTTCTGAACTTCACCCTTCACTTTTTCAGCAGCCTGTGCTTTTACAGTAACTTCTTTCAATACCTAGAATGTGAGAAAAAACACAAGCCAAATATTAAATAAAACACCTAGTCAGAAGAATGTATTAATTTTTGTGGTAACATTTTTGCTGTTGAACTCCAGAACCAGAAAACTCAAACAAGATTATTTTCATTACTGTTATAAGTTTCTAAGATATCTTTTTCCTAATATTTAAATTCCTTTTACCTGATTAATCTCTTCAACATAGAAGAAATAGAAAAAAAACCCTAAACCAAACTGCAATACACTTTGAAGGCTGAACATACCATGTCAGCTTTTTCATTGGCAACTTGAAGTTCCTTTTCTTTTACCTCCAACTCTCTGCTCAGAGCAGCCACTGACTCAGAGGCCTCTTTCAGTTTTTCTAGTCCAGTATTCACTCTGGAGTTAAAAAGAAAAAAATAAAAAAAAAAAAGAGAGCTTGTAATCCCTGTGTAATTTACGCTCCACTTTCCAAATTATTCCATCAATAGAATGAATCACATTAATCAGAATGAGCACTAGCAAAAGCTGTTTTACACCAAATATATAACCTGTACATGAAGTTTCACGCAAGTGTCTGATGTCTTCAGAATGAAGAACAATGAAGAGTCACCTGAAGAGAGTCTGTGGCTTGAAATTCAACTACTTCTAATTCAAACATATGCCTTCAACATTACATAAAATCTATACATTGGTTCCATATATGTGACCATTCCTGTTCAACCTGATACTCAAAGGACTGAGTTCTAAACAGCAGAAAACATCTTCTGATCACTAGAATCCTTAGAAATATCTCACAACACTATTTCTTGTTTGAAGAAAGGCTATTAAAATCAAATTATTGAAATCACGACAAACCAAAAGAGAGTAGGAGAAAAATAACATTGAAACAACACTTCTCTCATTTAGCATTAAAATACCGCTTCAAGAGTGCTTTTTGTCTATCAGAAAGTCAGTCCTCACTTGGGACTTTTTGGACAAGTTTCAATGGCCTCTACAGAGGCTGTTATTGCAAAGGCTAAGCACTACTTGGACAGCTAAACAAATACAGAACAGACAAAGGGCAACACCTGCCAAAGACATTCAGACTATGCAATTAAGGTTAAGTGAAACAAATTGACATGCATGAACTAATCTGGTACATTTGATGTGTCAGAACATAGAAAACAGAAACAGACCTCACTGTTTTACAAGTCTTACCCATAACATAACTACAGATTTCTAGCTCATTTGGCTTTGAAGCCAAGGAATGTTTCAAAGTGAAATAAACTAGTTTGTGTCTTTTGTAAAGGCTTCCAGATCTTTGTGCCAAACTTTCAAAATTGAGATAGGGTGATACCAACTGATATACTGAATGCTAATTTTACATTCTACTTGAGTATTTCTGACATGAAAATAAATCTGCAAATAGAATTCATTAGTTAAATAAAGTATCTGAAAAGGAGAATTAATATATCAAAACCACTTTAATATTCTACAAGTAAAAAGCTCAGCAGCCTAGATTAAGCTCTATGATCACAAAACCAAAAATGCCAATTGTATTTCTTACATGTTCATATCAGAAGGATATAACTGTTTAGCAAGAAAACAAAAGTGCTCTCTGGTAAATTAAATGCTATTGTGAATATATTATGAAATTACACTTAGATGTTTTGTTCTACTCATTAAAAATACATGGAAATAATTTATATTGATCTCTTTTCACCACCACATTGCTTCTTCATACATCACAACCCTTTCTCCCTCTCCAAAAATATATAGTCTTTATTTTATATGCCAAGAGCAACTATAATATTTGATCAAGTTGCACCTTCAAGTTAAAAAAAAAATAAATAAAAAAATAAAATCCTTTTGCTGTGCAAAGAGACAAGCCATGCATTGAAACAAAACATACCAGAATATACCTATCTGGAGAAGGAAACTACAGAAAGGCAGTAGTAAACTGAGCAGTTTACCTGTTTGCTAAAGTCTGCACTTCAGCATGCTTTTCTTTGTATGTGGTTTTATATCCCTGAATAAAGGACAGGTAGGATTTGGGAGTCACATGCGTGGAACGTCTGTATCTTTGAAAGTAATCAGAACACTTCTCTGCCACTCCATCCTGGAATGAGCCCATACACTGCACAATTTCCCTCTTTGTATCAGCAGTACAGTCCATATCAAACAAGGACAGGAAATGTTCAGATACTTAAGAAAGAAAGAAAAACACAAATGTAAGTAAATATTCAGGAACAACTCTTAGCTTATAAACAAGGCACTATAAAACATGTTAGCATGTATTACGTCAGCTTTCACAGAGATTCTGAAACCCCAGACTTTTTACTCTCCACCATCAGATTCTTAACATTATCCCACACTTCTCAGTAAAAAGTATAGCCAAGGATATGGTATTCATTCACCTCCAAAATGTGCAACTGCTTTTTTTCTCTGAACCTGTCTAACTGCTCACTACTAGGGACTGGATAATCACAGCCTTCCTCTGTAGGCCTGATCACAGGCACAGTAACTAATAATCTCTTTCTTCAGTAGCATTTTGCCTTCTTTGCTAATGCCTTTAAGCCATCTTCAAGCCATCTTCTTTGATAAATTAAGTCTGTGTTCAAAGCCTTTCCTCTGTTAGAAATAGTTCAGCAGCTTAATACAGCAAGCTTTACAGAAGAAAACATCTATATAAAGTTCTAGAACCAAGTAAGTTTCTTTTACCAGTGTGCTGACAATTTAGAGCAACTAAAACAACTTCATGACCACCAACCAGAGAATAACTGCAAACACAAAACCTACACTTACCTGCCACTAGAGCATCTTTAGGCCATCGGCTGAACCAATCTATAGTGCATCCAGAAATGAGGGCAGGGAACTTTAGGGCCCTGTTTCGGAATTTTTCACCTACTGGTGAAAAGCAAAGAACCACATGAAGGTTCTGACAGACTCTGGTCATGAAGTAGTCATACACAACCTCACTGGTTGGAGGTCTACGTGGATGTTCCTTTTTGAAGGTAGGTATGAGGTCACTAATGATCTCATCTACTTCATCACGTGCAAACAAGTTTGACACCTTTGAGAAAAAGGAAGATTTTTTTCACACTTTATGAGATGACCCAAAATAGAGTATACAGCATAAGGTTCATTTAATACATAGCATTTCAGGAAGGGACATAAATTTCAGACACTAGGACCCATGCCACTCTTTTAAACCAGAACTTTTACTGAAGAGATTCCATTAAACACTGAAATCTAACTTGCTATAAAAGTAAAACCCACTCTCCCATGTGAAAAACAAAGAATACGCATATAATGGTTTTGCTTTCTTCTCTTAATTTTCTAATAACTAGTAAAACTTACTCTGAAACACACCCCTGAAATAATAAATAAGTAAAAGCCACCCCATCCATTCTGGACATAAATTTACCATACAAAAACAAATTGTACACTAACAAGATATTTAATTTAACAGACAATTCTGTTAAACTTCAGTGATGTTCCCCAAGTCTTGATTTTTTTAAGCTACTCTCATGTCCCTGACAGCTTGTCAACACATTTAAAAGGGTCTGACTTAGACAATTTCTCTGCTCATTTGTAATTCTACAGTATTTTTGTCTCACTCTAACCTAGTATAATCGATTGTTTCCTTTTTTTATTATACTAAAATGATAAAAAGCTCTTGAGTCTTAGTTTGGGAAAGTGTGCCCCATGACATAGAAAAGAATAGTCAAATAAATTTGGTTATTTTACTTCAGAATTATAAAACTGAAAAATCAGAAAAATGATCATGAGAAGGCATCTTACCTCTCCTGATGATAAAACATTATTCAAGTATTCCAAGAAAGATTCATCTTTGATCTCATTGTCTGTAAAAAGAAAACATATGCCTTTGCCTTGCAGTCCTGCTGTTCTGTACAAGAGTTTCAGATCTTCCATCAAGTTTAAAGTGTTGTACGATCTACAAAAAAGGACAGTTGTACTAATAGTCATTCCTTTTTAAAAAGATTTCCAGTTTAAAGAAAAAGAACAAGCAATTTTAACTAAGAAAAAATCTCTTGGAACCTCAAAAAAGTGTCAAAGTCCAGGAATTTCCATTTAGATTAGGAAGAAAGACATAGTTCATTTCAAAGTCTCACATTAAATACTTAATCCATTCTTCTTTTTCCTGCTCTCTTTTTCACCTCCCATACCCATATAAATAAATAAATAAACAAATAAATTCAAAACCCAAAATCCTGCACCCCAAACCCACCAAAAAAGACAAAAACAACAACAAAACCCCAAACCTGAAGACTTAACAGGCTGTTTATTTCTCTCTTGCTACAAAAAAAGTGAAAAAACAGACAGGTGTTGTCTCACAGGATTTTGTTATGTGCTAGGTACAATAAGACCCTTTAGATTTTATTGACTAACTGGCCCTTCTGGTGAAAGTCATCACCAATGGTGGCACTCACAGTTTTACAAAAAGGAAACAATGCAGCAGCAAACAAAGAGACTAAAATACATAAAAATTATTAGACAAAGTGTGGTGGGTTGACCTTGGTGTCTGCATAGGTGTTTCTCTCATATATTCCTACTCCTCTCTCTAGCTACTCTTGCGCAGCAGTTTTTTTCCCCCCTTCTTAACTACGTTGTCACAGAGGCGCTACCACCATCACTGATGGGCTCATCCTTGGCCAGCAGTGGGTCTGTCTTGTAGCCGGCTGGCGTTGGCTCTGTCAGACATGGGGGAAGCTTCTCGCAGCTTCTCACAGAAGCCACCCCTGTAGCCCCACCTGCTACCAAAACCTTGCCACACAAACCCAATACATAAGCTTACACTCAAATGATCTCTCTGTCTGGATAAAGGAGTGCAATAAAAGCTGAGGTTTCTAGGATGCCCACTGGGAATTAAAACAGAGAAGTGGTTGCATGCAACTTTATTAAGTTTCTTACGTAACCATAACGATCTCACGTATGACTTGAAATATCAGAAATTGTAGAATAGTTCCACATTACTAGGGAGGAGCTCAGGAAAAAAATACACTGGTTTTACAATTTTTTTCTTGATGACTAAGAAGATAATTTTTTTTTCAGCAAAGATATTATAATCACCAAGGTAAGGTTCCATATATGTGATTATAAATATGACCCTTCAAAAGCAAAGGTACCACTAAATTTAGAAACGGACATAGAGAAGACACAGATATTCTATGCGTTTTTATGATTGGTAGAGTTGCCCAGTTAATTACTCAAAATTAGACATAGATACTGACCTGAAAAAAAATGCTTAAAGTTATAGACACTGAGTTAGTAATATGACTACCATCTTCCTTGGTGAACTAAATGAAACCGTTTAAATGCAACAATTATTATCTTTAAGAACTCACCAGAAAGGAAATTTTGGATTAACAAAGGGCAAATGATTCTGTCCAAAAAGGATTCAAAATTTTTCCCAGAGGTATTTTGGCAGAAATTAGATGTGTTTTAGATAAACACTTAAGGTTAGAAAAGCGTGGAGTTTGATTTTATCAATCAGATCACACTTCTGCATTTGCTTGTTGACTAACTTGGAGAACTCTAAGGGGTTCGTGAGGTAGGATTATGTTTTATCTGAATCTTTAATTAGTCTTTTCTAACATCATGTTTATTCAAATCTTCATTTAGCCTATTCTTCATTATATTTTCTTTAATTCATCTGGTGCACACATCAGGTTTACAAGCCTTCAGGTGTAAGGGTGCCCCAGAACTTCTCTGGACTTGTTTTATTCATGCACTTTATGTAGGTCTTCCTACGATCCTCAAGTGCTAAGGCAACTTTAAACAGGAAGCTGCAGACTATTATCTGTGATTCTGTGATCGTATTTCATCCTCTAGTGGCTTCATAATTCTTCGTGAATGGTATCCAGCAATTTGTTACTGCTTGCTTTCTCAACTGTACTGTAATCTCTCCTGAAATAATTCCTATTTCAGACAGATACTCTGATGAGATCCTCACCAAGACACGTTCTCCCATGTGAATCTATAATTTCTTCTGCAGCCAACACAGCTGCAAAAGAATGAAAATAATTTAGCTCCTCTACAGTGACATCTTATTTGAGTGCCAAAAATATTTCCTGATCATTGACTTGTCCTACAGACACTTTGGGAGGCACTCATTCCAAAATATTCAGAGAAGGATTTATAATTTATTTTTTATATCTTTTGCGAGCTATTCTAAAAGAAACCACATTGGGTTGAACAATATAAAATAAGGCAAGATATACTTGGGAAAGACTGTAAAAATACGGACATATACATAAGATCTATCAAATTAATGGGCAGGGATGAGGATTCCACCTCCTCACACAGGAGTTATTTCAAATATTACAAGATAAACTCATAAAGGCATTATGGATAGATACCACCTACAAATACTTTTAGTACAGTTTAGTGTATTGTGTAAAGACACAAAGAAAAGATAACTTGTCATTGCCAACATTCCCTTCCATTTCTACTCCAAAGATGGTAAAAGCTCAAACTTGTTGCAGAAAATCAAGCAAATTTAGCAAGTCTCAAAGGATTTTAATGTCTTTCCACTCCAGGCAACAGTGCTCAGCTTATGTTAAGCTTGTTCTTTCTCCCACTGCAGAAACTGGGAGCCTCTTTTATTTATAGGAAGAGTTCAAATGCGAAGTACTTCCAGTACTGCCAGTAAATAATACTACATATTAAATAATGCTCACCTTGTTAACGTTATCTGGAATGTATCATAGCCAGCTATGAAAGATGCCAGTCTTGTCAAGCTCTGCTTTCCTGAGCCACCAACTCCAACTAAAAGAGCATTTCCACGAGGAGTGCGAATCACCCGAGAAATCTGCATGAGATCACAACCATTTATTTCTACAATGTGTAAAAGCTACACACCTAAAATTTCTATGCTACTGCAGTAATAATGGTATATTAGAAATGCAAGACAAATAAGAATTCAAAGGTTTAATTAAAGAATTCTATATTACTATTAATATATTCGATATTTGCACTTTGCAACATTTTCTGTAAACTTTCCAATAGTATAGCAATCACTTGATTACATCACTGTCAACTTCCAATTATCAGTACAATTACGTCTCACACTTCCACGAAGAACAAGTAAATCTCAACTGTAATTTGCTAGTGATGTACTATTACAGCATAACAGATTATTAAAATTGGGAAGGGAATAATAATTTCCGCAGTTGTCCCTCTGGACAACTTTAGTAAGACTCATCTCTCCAGGCTTCTTCATTGTGACCAGAAAGACTAGTTGTCCCAGGCATGCTAAATTCAAGACAAACAGTCTCCCGTCTCTGCAGGAGGCTACGATACTGCCTTTATAGTAAAACTTATTAAGCTTCTAGTTGACTATAAAAATGCACAATATCAGTAAGAATATTTAGTCACAGTGGAACATGGTGGATCCCAGGTTGATATCCCTTTCTTTCCCATTTAATTGTCTTTTAAAGCAAAAGGCAGTAGGTACCTACTACTCCACATTTCCCTTCAATTCAGGACAATTTGTGAGAGCAAAAAAACTATCAGCACTAACTGTGAACTGCATGCAGCACCCATCCCACTGTACACAGGTAAAAAACAGCACCAAGAAATCCAGAAACAGGTAGATGATGTCACCTGAAGCTGAGAAAACATGTCTTTAAGCACAGGAGACAAACTTACTCCACACCCCATTAGTTGCATGGAGACAGATACCTATGGTACACAGAAGAGCCTACATTCATTTCCAGAACAGTGTGGAGCCCCTAGCCTCTCAAAGGCAAGGTAACACCAAACAGCTGGTTAGCAGCTGGTCTCCTCTGCACAAGCAATGACACAGAGTACCAGCTCCTGTTCTCTACTATCTTCAACATCTCCCTGATGCCCCTAGGATTCCATCATGCCAATAAGCAGCCTGGGATACCAATTTACTTCCCTTTCCTCTAACACACTTTTTTCAAGTTATTAAAAATAATCATGTCAATTTCCTGCAGTATTAAACTCGTATATTTCACAGATTGAGTGCAACATACTTGTTGTTTTTCATAGCTTAATGTTTTATAAGCAAAGATAAAATCAAGTATGAAGGTTTACACTAAACATACTTAGTATTTAATCAGAGAAACAAAAATAGATTTTCACCCTTAGAATATTGCTGATCATTTAAATTATGGCTACTAGATCTTTTCCAGGCAGAGGCACACAAGCTGTAAACTGGAAGTTTTGTACTTTATTTAAGATATTCCTCAGCGTTAACTCATTCAATCATTCTACAACAGCTCAGATTAGACATTACCTTAACTCTGCTTACCTAGCTTTCTCTTAGAAGCTGTCTCAAGTATAGCTAATGCGTAAAGCTCAGACCAGCACAGCTATAACTGGTCCTTTCAGAAATATGGGATCAGAGAAGCACTATATATTCATTTTATCCAAGTGAAAGTTAAGATAACATTTCAGGTATTTACCATCTAACTACCCAAAGAAGAGATTCCTGATGACAGGTGACTCCTCAATGAAATAATTTTTATTTAATTTTTTTATAGATCCTGATAGATCCTGAATTTATATAGGTTTTTTTACTAGAAATAAACCAGAAACTTGTGAGTATGATGATGATTTCACAATTTTGCTAAAGAAATACATAGCAGAACAACATCCATTTTGTAGGGAAGACTTTCAAAGAAAGGGTCTAATTTTGTGAAGTTACACGAATCTATCCCAAAACTTTGAAAACTGCAGATGCAATGTGTTTGTCAACTAAAATTAAATGTAAATTGCTTTTATATTTATTATATTATTTGTTAGGAAGGTATAATCCAATATTCAGTTCTTAATAACTTATGATAAGAAATACAGATAACCTTGTGCAACTGAAAAACAATAGGGGGTTTAGATTTAAAAACAAAACAAAACAAAACAAAACATTTCTCCTTTGCATGAACCTGTCCTGGTTTCGGCTGGGACAGAGTTAACTTTCTTCACAGTAGCTAGTGAGAGGCTGTGTTCTGGATTTGT
>VZTO01019016.1:20203-39644 GCA_013400615.1 Syrrhaptes paradoxus
CTTCAAATTCCTCCTTAATTAATTTTGCCACAGATGCATCAAACCAGTTTACGTCTTCTGAGGTTGTGAAACGATCAGCAATAACACGCTTGCATTCATGCTTCCACAGTTTTTTTAGTACCTAAACAAAAAAAAACAAAAAAAACCAAAAAGCATTTTAGTCAGATTAGGTTTTCAACAAGGCTATACCAATTTAAAAGCCATGCCTTTATTTATTTATTTAAAAGTTATATTAACACTAGAAAAGAAACACTAGTATTTGAGGTTTATTCAAGAGAGATACCTCGAGTTTCTCATTCTGTCCAACAGCATTTTAATCTTACATTCAGTTAACTGTGCCTTAATCTAGCATTCCAAACCAGAGTGTGTTTACCAAATTAAGATTTTATTTCCCTAGCCCTAAAACCATATCCATACCTGTTAACACATGTTTATGCACTGCTAAGCCACTTTTTAAACTGGTCATTACGTAGAAAGTGTGTGGAAATAATAACATAATTGCACAAATAATTTCACGAAAAAACACAGATATCAATCCCAATACCATATACAAAGTAGTTAGAGAGAGAGAAAAAAAAAAAGTGTGTTTATATTACTGCTTCTCCAGATTCAACACACCTTTAAAGTCATTCAGTTTGCTCATAGAATGAAGAAGGAAAACCTACCAGGTTCTTAATCCTAGCAGCACTGGTTTCAGTCCTATAGTGTTACTACACAATAGTAGAAAAAAATTCAAGTACTCCTTGAAGACCTCTTGTTTGAGCCTACAGCACTTTGTACAAATGACACATACCACTAATTTGTAAATCTATACAATCAGATTTTAAGCAATTGTTTGTCATACTTCAAAAGACACTAATTGAGAATATATATAAATATAATCATCTTAGTGCTGTATAGTTTTAGGTTCACAAATTAAAATCAACTCTAAAATTTAAATTTTAGATGCAGAATTCAGGAGTTTATTCAACAAGCAAGGAAGTACATTAAACATGAAGTGATTATATAACCTAAATGTGTAACAAATTTTCCATGATTACCATAAACATTGCTTTTCCAGCTCTTCATGTTCCAGTGCTCTAAACAGTAAATGACTTTTCTTAAAATAATTAAAAGAGAAATGATGCATAAAGTACCGAGTTTTTCTGGAAGAAAAGTGGATAATGGAAAAAGAAAAAACCCAAACCACACTACTATGACTTGTTACCGCTTCTTCCTTTTAAGCTGTAAGCCAGAAATCATTTGTATGAGGTATGAGGCAGTGACTGAAAGCCTCAAGATACTAGTGGAGAGAGGGCAACTGTTTATTTTTTTAATCAATATATATGCATTTTCACTGGGTTAAAATAAATTCTTTGTTTCTGGTAATTTTCTTCGCTTGCTGCTTTCAAACAAACCAGCACTTGTCAGTAACAAAACAAGCAAACAGAAGCAAACCCTTTTCTGTCAAAATAAGTATTTCTTATAGTTATGAAACAAAGTTGTCATTTCAGTTGTCCCTGTAAAAGCTGGACTAAACGCTTTTGCCCCAAAAAAATGCTGAAAAACTTTTTTAATCAGAAATTATATTTTTCTAAAGCAAACTCAAATGCCAAGATGTAAGAATCTTCATCCTCTTTGCTACACTAATTATACAGTAATTATAATAAACCCACTGATGTGCTGCACTTACCTTTGGTTCATTGATCACCTCTGATGTAGTGTTCAGCATTCCTTGCCAAATCCTTGAGAGGTCTCTAAGGTTGAAGACATAATGAAACTTGGCTGGTGTGGGCAACATTTTTAGCTTGGTAATCTGCCACAGCCTGCGTGTCAGTGGAACTAGTTTGGCTACTGTTTTCTTCACATCTTCCGAAAATCCCCGCTCACTACAATAGTGCCCTTCTCCAATTACACCTGTGGAAAAAAAAAAAAATTGCCAAATGAAAGATTTTTCTAAGTCACACTAGCACAACACCAAGAGCTACGATCTTCTTAAATTTGTTTTTCTTTTTTTAATCCCCAAAACATTTTCTAATTTGTTAAAATGGTTTTCCAGTCTTTCTTCAAATCTTAATTCACCTGGTCTTAACACCCTTCTGCCACCAGCTCACTGGGTATTTAACTCTTAATTAACTGCCCATTAAAAAATGTTATTTTGTCTACCAAAACAGCTTCCACAGCCTTTTAATACCTAATCTCTTCTCTGAGACCAATACGATAATGTAATTTATGAAAGTCTAGCCATTAGTCACTCATTCTTAGCAACAGTAGCACCTTACCAACTCTCCAGCATTGTCACTAAAACTAGCAATGACCTTCATGCCATTCTTCCTAACACTTAGCATAATAACAGCTTCAGAGATGTGACTGGACCTGAAAAAAATTAGTTTTATGAAGTTGCAGGTGGGGAGTGATTACTGAAGGAAAATGGGCTGGCAAGCAAATCAGAGGGGGATCAAGCCTCTATTTTTAATAAGCATGTTTATAAAGAGAGGGATAAAAAAAAAAAATCAACCACCATTTTCAAAACTAGGATGGATATAAGGTAATTTCCCTTTACCATAAATTTTGTCAATGGAAGAATTAGAAGGCAGAGTACAGTTGAACACAGAAAATTGTCTCTTGAGCCTCTGTGGAATATCATTGCGACCTCCCCCAGGGTGGATCATGGCAGCCAAAAACTGAATGTCCACAATGCTGGTAAATTCACCAGGCTTCTCCAGGTTATACAGTCCATTCTGTTCCATCAGCTGCCTAACTATCTCATTAGTGACCTGTAAAATAACCAGATATTATATAACAGTATATTATACACATAATGAAATGAAATACAAAATACATTTTTGTACTTGAAAGACCTAATAAAGAATATATCATTATTTTCTCACCCAAAGCCCTGCTTATTTGCTTCAGAAGAAATATGCACTGCTAGGAATAAGCATATTTAGATTGTCCTTTTCACTGGTAGTATCTACGGACAAAATTCCTGGGAGTAGAGGGCAATTCATATCTTAGAATTAATCTCTCTTACTTCATTCCTGCTTGAATTGTGCAGGATTTCCAATACTGTTGTTCTTCTCCCTTTTAATACGAAATTTCTAGTTTGTTCTAATCAAGCCCAAATTGATGCATCTTCACATGTTGCATTTGCTACCAAATATTCTGATGAAATTTCCAGGTGTAACAATCTGTGATAGCTTTACAAGCTGCAAACATAGAATTACTTCCATACAAAAGAATGCAAGATTTCTCTCCTTAGCCATAAGTGGAGCCCCTGCTTTTCTGTTTGACCAGCTGAAAACATCCCACAGACAGTACATTAGACAACTATACTTCCCTAGAATGCTAACATTAGTTTCCAAAGCCATATACTGCAGAACTATCTTGCCAACATATACAGTGGTCACTTCCACTTTTTCTAAAGCAGAGAAGTCACTCCTTACCTCTCAGCATTCACAGTACTTTAACCAATCAGTTTGCTATCACAATTTGTGTGCCATTTGTTTCTAATTAATTTAATTTTTAATTAAAAATTAGTGTTCATAAAAACACTGTTAAAATTATACAAGCATTTTTAAGGAGTACTCAAACTGCTTCTTGCAGTCAGTATATTTATTTTCAATTAATTCATGACAATATAAAACTAGATGGGTTTTTTTAGAAAGACTACATATTAAATTTACCCCCTACTGCCTGACTGAGAAGAGAAGCCAATTTTACAGTGTAGCAAGGAAAGAAAGGAAATTTCTTTTGACTTCTTATTTCCTCTTTTACAAACTAACCTGATCTCCCCATTCATTTATTATGGGCATATTCACATCGTCAATGAAGACCGTCATCTTTTTGCCTGCAGGCGGACCATAAGTTGTTCCCATGCGCTTGTCCACATAACTTTCTATTGTACGCTATTAAAAACCAATTATTAGCACAGTTACAAACAGCTCTTCCTTTCATACATGATTCAATAATTTAAACACATTGATAGTTTTGTTACACAGAATTTTACTAAGGAAGGTTTAAACAACATATCTACTGGAGATAATCACACTAGTTCAACTAGAATGTCTGAAATCTCATGCTATACAGCATTAGATTGGCATCAGATATAACAAATATCTAGTCATGCCTAACAGTTTCATAATTCTGAAACCATTTCAAACTTTTCTTTCATTTTATTCATTTGTCACCAAAATTGATGGTTACTAGCAATAAAGATTGAACTAAAAACCTGTCAGATCTGAAAGATGTGATTCTTGAAGACCTTTCCAGCAGACATCAATGTGCTTCGTCAAAGCATACAGTGATAAATAGATCACTTGATAAAATAACTTTAATATTAGACTTACCCCTACTTCCCATCCTCTTTCCATTGCTCCATTCTTCTCAAGGTCCAGTTTTTATTTACTCCATACCAAGCAAAATCTCACTTAACCATGCATAGTTATTCTTTAGTGCAAATATAATTATCTGCATTCCTACATTGTGCCTAGACTCCTGTACAAGAGCCTGGAAAGCCTTCTTAAACAAAGGGCATCAGTTAGACCAAGATTTTAGAAAGTCGGAGTAATTTAAAAGTGTGTGTTGTAACAGCCAATGCTTTGGTCTAGATTGTTATCAGAGACTTGACTGTTAGACTTGCAAATCTAGTTCAGATGTCTTGGTTACCAACAGACTACCATCTATCATCAATAAACTTGACAGATGTATTGACACTAGTTTTTGTTTCTATAGTCCAATCAATACAAGGAAAAATTACATACTTGCATATTAAGCATGTTAAGAGTTTCTCCTATGCTATAGAGACAGATGATAGATGATGTATCAAGGTTATAGACGGCACTTCTGATTACAGCACAAACAAGTGCTTTGGCTTGGCATGTCAAACCACACTAAAAATATTTCCTATATATATTGCCAGCACGTTAAAGAAACTTGAAATAATTCAAAGTAGTTCAATAGAAATTTGGACAGGCAGTACAGCTCAGGATTTAAATATTCATAGTTCTATTCAGAGCAACTGCACTGCCTGTGTTACTTTTTAAATGAGTAATTTAATTTACTGAAATTCAAATTGTAAACGGCACACTTCTTATGACAGCTTGTAGTGGGTAGCACTTATTGTACTCATGGCTTTTTAGTGAAATCTGAGGGTAGTCACTGACAGCTCTACCCAATTAGGGGGAACTGATACATTTGACATAAAAACATTAAATGTGATTGTATTAGGTTTGTGTGGCTAGGCTTTGGTAGTCGGGGGCGACAGCTTCTGTGAGAAGCTGCGAGAAGCTACCCCCATGTCTGGCAGAGCCAATGCCAGCCGGCTACAAGATGGACCCTCCGCTGGCCAAGGACGAGCCCATCAGCGACAGTGGTAGTGCCTCTGGGATAACATACTTAAGAAGGAGGGAAAAAAACCCTGCACAACAGCAGACAGAGAGAGTATTGAGAATACGTGAGAAAAGTAACTCTGCAGACACTAAGGCCAGTGCAGAAGGAGGGAGGAGTTGCTCCAGGCGCCGGAGCAGAGGTTCCCCTGCAGCCTGTGGTGCAGCCCATGGCGAGGCAGCTGTGCCCCTGCAGCCATGGAGGTAACGGGGAGCAGAGATACACCTGCAGCCTGGGGAGGACCCCACACCCGAGCAGGGGGATGCCAAAGGAGGCTGTGACCCCGTGGGAAGCCGGCACTGGAGCAGGCTCCTGGCAGGACCTACGGCCCCATCGAGAGAGGAACCCAGGCTGGAGCAGGTTTGCTGGCAGGACTTGTGACCCCGTGGGGACTCACGATGGAGTAGTCTGTGCCTGAAGGACTGCACGCCACGTGGGACCCACGCTGGAGCAGTCCATAAAGAACTGCTGCCCGTGGGAAGCATTCATCTTAGAGAAGTTTGTGGAGGGCTGTCTCCCATGGGAGGGACTCCACGCTGGAGCAGGGGAAGAGTGTGAGGAGTCCTCCCCCTGAGGAGGAAGAAGCAGAAGAGACAACATGTGATGAACTGACCACAACCCCCATTCCTCATCCCTCTGTGCCGCTGGGGACAGGGAGGAAGTAGAGAAAATTGGGAGTAAAGTTAAGCTTAGGAAGAAGGGAGCGTTGGGGGAAAGGTGTTAAAACAACTTAAAAGATTTGGGTTAATTTCTCAATACCCCACTCTGATTTGATTGGTTAATAAATAAATGTAATTAATTTTTTCCCCAAGTCATGTCTGGTTTGCCTGTGATGGTAACTGGTGAGTGAACTCTCCCTGTCCTTATCTTGACCTACGAGCCTTTCATTATATTTTCTCTACCCTGTCCATCTAAGGAGAGGAGTGATAACCTCCGACCAGCATCAACTCTCCACACTGATGAAGCATATAATATGCATGGTATTGTAATAGTACAAGAACAGCTCAATAACTACTGAAGAAGTTGAAGGTAACATGGTTTTTACAGAGGTCTTAAATCACACGTTAGGACACTTAGTCCTTTTCAGCAGGTGCTTTTTTGTTTCTGCACTCATTTTCAATTAAATAAACCACTTTCAGAAGCATCCTCCTTGCAAATTCTCAGAACAATCTCTGAATCCAGTCACGTTGTATTAAAAAGTAAATGACTACTATACCTGGAAAATTAATGGGGTAGTTGCAGATGAAAAATTCAAACTCTTAGCCATGTGGCTTTCAGGGTTATATTTTGACATAAAACCTTTGATTATAACAGTCTTCGCAGTTCCTTGCTCACCAATTAGCAGGACAGCCTACACAAAGACAACATTGCAACAAGATGAAACACAAGATCTGGGTGTCTTGGCAAAGCACTGGCAATCCCATTTAGCTTTTAAACTGAAATTAAACTAAAGTTATATAAAGTGAATTCTCAACAAGGGACATGTGGAAGCAAATTAGTTAGTGACACAGACTTCTGCAGGCCTCAAAGGTTATAAATACTTGCAGCTAATGGTCCTGTCAGTTAGCACGATTTAACTAACAAAGGAACTTGTTCATTCATAAAAGGAGTCGATTACTTGAAAAAGGATGTACCTCTAGAGCCTCAGTATCGGAAAGATTTCAGCTGCTGCTGTTATTTACCATATTGTGCTCATCTGACACCGTTTTGGTGAAGAACAGGTTGCATAAGCTAGAAGCACACAAACTCTGTTACTGCCCCATGTGGGGAGAGTTCGTATCAGCAGAGTCTGTCACTGATGCCTTCTGTGCTGCCCCCTCTCCAAAAGCCACATTAAAAGATTGTTTCTGTTCTGACCTGATCTCAGCTGTAATTATAGTTATTTCCACTACAGAAGGGATGGGTGAGGGAAGACAAAACCGTTTGGAAGCAGTGAATATTCAAGAATTCAAGCATATTTACATGAATGTAATCCCTGGAATCACCATTATATATTAAAAAAAAAAAAATCCTTCCTTTTCAGTAATATCTCACTTTTAATTCAAAAAGTTTAGCATGTTTACTGTTAGCACTATTTAGATGTGAAATACATTAAAAAAAAAAGTACCTTTCCCTGTTTCGCGATGGTTTCAATAAGGAAATCCATCCTCACATTGTCAACATTAGGCACAAGAATGGAGCCATACTCTGGAGTGCTGCTACTGGGATATACATACTCTTCAACACGTGTATTCCAGTGCATCCATTTACCTAATAATAAATAAATTAATGTTTTAGAAATACAAGGCATCATCGCTTCTTTAATTTCCATCAAGTTGACCCTTCTGTCAGTGCCTCTGTCTCACACACAGTAATCCCACTCTGTAAATCCAGATGAAAATTATAGAATCACATAATCAGAGGATCTCTCAAACTGGATCTAAGAGGCTTACTCCCCTTTCCTACATAAATTATGACAAGGACAAAGCTTGTCTGTTTTTGTTTACTTGAGAATTAATTGGCACAAAGTCCATGCAGCTTTGTGTAGCAGCGTATCCACATTCTGATTACTTTCAAGAAACAGGGAAAAGGCTTCATATAACACCACCAGTAAAATGTAACTGTAAAACAAAACTTGCCAAGGAACAGAAAAGAAGGTAAGCTACAAACAAATTCTGAATTAATTCTCTGAAAGAAGCACAATTTCAAAATTACTTTTAAGTTTTACTCCATACCACCCAGCTGGGTTACTAACCGTCAGATGCCACATAATAATCAAACATGGTATCTTCACTGCCTTCTGGGATACAGGGAAGATCAAGTTTTATTGTTGCATGGTTTCGAAGCCAGTGCTCCATTTTGCATCTATCTTCCAGTTCTAGTAATGCTCCTACACTCCACATAAGAGAGAAGATATAGAGCCTTTCCAAGTATTTCGGAGTCAATTCTCCTCCTTGCTCCTGAAGGATTGAGTTAGGTTTTTATTTTCAACAGCCTGAAAATTCTACTTGATAATCATTAGTACCATCAGGTTAAAAGCTTTCACTCATGTTTAAACTTACTGATGTCTTTGTCAATGAACAGACTGAATCAACAGCAAGCAGACCACAACATACAGAAAAGCACCCTGTAGATACCACTTTTAATCACCCATTACAGCATTTGATCTGTTTAGATTCTAGTTTATAATCTGATAAAAATCCACTCAAAAAAAGCTGAAGGAAAACTGCTGTCTTATGCATGCTACATGTCAGTGCTTAACATCAAATACAAATGTGAAAGAGGGCACATCCTACCTATTATTTTCTAAAGAAAAAGAAGGTATTCTTTACTAACTTGCATCTTCATTTATATTCCAGGCCATTAAAGAATCTTCTCTCTACACAACCTCATGACTTTAAATTCTCTCCATTAGATTAAATAAATATTTAAAATCCACACTACTTCACCTTAAGTGGGATAAGGCCCTGCAGCATATTAATGCTCTGCATAATCACAAAGGCTTCCAACATCTCAGTCTTGTATTGCAGAGACTGAATGCTAAAGCGGCATAGGTCTGGGAATGACGAAGAATATAGCTGACGCAGAATCTCAGCTTCTCGGAAGGAACATCTTTTCAAAAATCCCTATTACAAAACATGATGAGAAAATAAATTTATTTCCCAATGCAAGTCTCAATAAATTAAGCTCTAGTAATTCAAAAGGTCTGGTGAGCATGGAAAATCAATTTTGTTTTGGTGGGCCCATATTCCCTGCTTGTTGGGCAGGGTTTGGCTTATAGAAGGTCAAACTTTACCCAAGCATGCATAATTCCTACTGGATGTTAAACTTGGATACTGAAGAAAAAGAGCACTTTACAGTTTTCAACAGCACAAAAATCAGTCTTTTCAAATATTTTTAATCACAATGGCTGTTTAAGGTATACAACAACTCTGCAAAGAAAGAATATCATATGTACTGAACACAGGTTTGATGTATTCTGTACAACATTAGTTTCTAGCAGTGATACAGGGTACGGCAGTTGCAGAAAAAAAGTTAGGATGTCAGAGGGGGACATCTCCAGGTGTGTGTAGTGTTTATATTGTGCATCTCAGTATCTGTAATACTGGAGAAACAAAACCTAATTTAAACTACCTATTTCTCAAGATCGTAGAACAAGATTTGTTCTTTGATGCCTTTAGCTCAAAGCAGTAACCTGCTTCCTTGAGTCATCCAGAAGCTTCCTCTCATCTGTGTGGCAGAATACTCCTAGGCTCTAGGCTCTACTAGAAAAATGTGTTTACAACCCTCAGTAGCAACCCCTAGTCCTTCAGAAGCAGTCAACCTCGACAGGCAACAAGTCACAGCACATGGGTGCCTCCAACACAGGAGGGAGTCTCTAATGACAATCACACTCCTTTCACCTTAACTGGTTACAGCTAAACTGGGTTCTGATGCCTCCCCTAGTACATCTTGTTGCTCCTCAAATATTCTCAGGGAATTATACCTGACCTGGAATTTCAGATCTGAAGGTGGAAAAGAAACCCCACTTCTGCTGTCAGAAATCAGAAGTTCACAGCCTTCCTCATCTTGACAGTTTCTGCTAACCAAAGCTTTAAATGCAGTCTCTCACTCACTCTCCATTAGAGGGCTAGGGATTGTGAGTCTGCAATGTCTCTGCAAAGATCCTGCTGATCTGTTAACCTTTCCTGAAGGCACCCAAGTCTTCTCACTCCTTCCTACAGCTCCTTCACCTGATAACTCCATGCCCAGGGCACACTGCCCCCGGCTGGGCTCCACTGTCTCCAGCCCCAGGAAGAGGCACCAGGCGCTGCCTGCCACTCGGGGCTCAGACAGCAACATACTGTCCTGATTTCCATCTACACTGAAACCTCTAATATGCTAAGGACCGCTGTTCTAGGCAGTGCCACAGACCATGCCCCATGGCATATCAATTTCTTCTCCATTGCCAGACAAATCAGGGATTTATGGACAAAGAATCTGGTTATAAACAAACAAGCTATGTAAGACTTACAAGCATGAGAAGCTTTATGCATTAAAACAATAAGAAATCTGAGAATAATACAGAGTGATAATTACAAAAGGCTTCCTCAACTACCAACAGCTCAAAATTAATACAAAGCCAACTGTATTTTCATCTAGGTAGTTAAGCAACACTGCCTACATAAGCATTATTTGTATTCTATTTGATTTCGAAAATGAGTGAATGAGACTGTGAAACATTAATTTTAAAAATTATTTTTAAAACCTTGGTAATGTGATGCTTTCTAGAAAGGAGGACAGTAAAATTCAGCCTGTCAGCTCACAGTAATCTGTAAAGTTTTCTTCTTTTGAGTCTGCAAACAGGGGGTAAATAAGCTACAAGGGCCCGGATGATGTTTTAATTTCATAAACAGGAAGACTTAAATATTCCTAGCTTAAAAATAAAGTTTAACACACATATAAAGGAATGTTAATTTTTTATTATAAAGAAGAAAGGTACATTAACTTGGTTTTCAGGAGAAGGTAACAAAGTAATTCTATCTATGATCACAGGAATCAGTAACTTAGCCATAAGAAAGTTTTAATTTTTGACACTCATGAGAGAGTCCATGTTTCAGCAAAGCAAAATAATGTCAACAAAATATTCTCAATGAGACAGACTAGACAATAAAAAAATAAATATTTCTTTTAATTTAAATTCTTAAAAAGCATTAATCCTGAGGAGCCTACTTCACCAACAAATTTCTAAGGCAATATAGGGCTTAAGAATAAAAAAAAAAAAAAAACAGAAACAAAGAGGTTCTTACTGCTATTGTCTCAATTGTTCTCTTAAAAGGGAAGAAAACTGGAATTAAATGCTGAAAGTTTTGTTGAAAGATCTTACTACGGAACATTATTAGGTAGATTCTTGGGAATTCTTATATTTCATCTTTACCAAGATATTTGCTACATTAAAAAAAAAAACCCAAAAAACCCCACAAAAAAAAACAAACCACATACCATGCTCAAGTCTTTAAATTTCTAGATTCCTGAATCAGCCTGTTTATTCTTTCTTCTTGATCTGAAGCTGTACTAGGGGCTGCCAGATAATTGGTATTTTGACAACCTAGTTGTTCTTCAACTGTATAAAATACTTTAAAGTACAAATTTGTCCTAAAGTGAAGTACCCAAGTTTTTTAAAGTGTAATATGTTGACTATGTTCCTGAAAAAAATTAAATTACCCACTCTTGTATAAACTGCCAGAAACATTACTACACGACATACTGACCTAGAAGTTTATACAGTGTGAAAGGTATTTCATAGCAAAAGTCACAAAATTAGGTCCTAAAGTAACAACAGGGAAAGTGTTGACTAAGTAACCAGTAAAACTTTCAATATATAAACAATCACTTAGCTATTGTACCTCAAGGATAGGGCTCCAGTTGAGAACTGATGAGCTCATGAACACCATCCCATTCCTTGAAACTGTTGCAGGAGAAGCGTTATCAATATTATGAGGTTCAAAGACTATTTTGCAATTTGGTGCCATAGGAATCCGATCTCCATTTGCTAACGTTAGAGTTCTGTTATCATCCAGGACAGAATTGAGATTCTCGATCCAAATAGCATCAACTGGACCATCAAGAACTATCCAGATATGGTCACCTATAACCCAAAATAACAGATAAAAAAGCCTATAGAGGAAGTTCTAGTTTCTTTCAAGGACCAGTTTTCTTCTCTCTACAAATTTTGAGCTAATTTTGAATTTACTCACACGTCTAGAATCTCAGCTTTCAATACAATTACCATTTCCATCACTCAATTTCAGTTAAGTACTTCATTTCATTACCTATTCATAATAATTGTCCATTGCACAGTATATAGAGTGTCATCAGCATAAGTTATCAGTTTGTAAAAATCTGAAACAGTTTTATGGATTGAGCCTTCAATGTAGTAATAAGTTAGGTTTATTTCAACTTACATAAAACAACATAAAGAAGATAGAAACTATAGACCTACTTAAAATGACCATTCGTTTCCAAAGAGTTTGTGTAAGTGTAGTGAGATTAAATGAAAGACACACTTGAAAAACCACTGTCCCAAGTAGCATGCTCACTTTCATAAGTAAAAGAAGTCCAGCAATGGAAGACTCTTGCTGTTCGTTCTCCTGTTTGTAAATTTGATCCAGCTCCCTTTAAAGTTTTTTCCAGGCATTTAGTAACAGAAATGTATCTTAAAGCCTGCCTCTGTCTCCTAGGAGGGTCTGGGGCTGTCCTTCTCACCTCACTTGGGTACTGAGCAACCTGCCCTGGCTGGAAAGATAACCCCCCTTGGCTTCTGACTCCCCATCCTTTAGGGAGCAGCCAGCACTGCTGTGCATTGATAGACAACCCTTTAGTCAGAGATGGTCCCGCTCTCCCCTGCCTTCAGAGTGAGTTCTTACTATCTAGGCCTAGGTGGCTTGGTGTGTTGCTATGTATGAACCAAGAAGGGTCCAGATAAGAAACTTCTCACCTCTGAAGCAAATAATTTTATATTTAGAGGCTTTTCATAGCTACAGTGCAGACATCTCAGGCATAAGGTGGTCTGGAATTTGCTTCCTAAATAGACATTACAGAAGCACTCCAAGCAGTGAATGTGAGGAAGTCATGCAAGTGTGCTAATTTGTATTTCATGTTGAGGCAGAAAAATAGAAAAATATCAACAGTTAATGATAAGGTCATATACTCATATTCAGACAAAACAAGGAAGAATCCACCTAGCATCAAACCATCAAGGCCTCTCTTTTAGTTAATATAGCAGTCTAAGAATACATGCCAGCATTATTTTAGGCAGAAACTGGTTGCCTAAATACAATTATCTAGTGCCATTTGAGATGGACTACAGTATGTGCAGGGCCAGCAGGTATGACACAAAGCTGATCCACACCCTTCTAGTATGGCAGCTGGAGACCAGGTAGAAATCCTCACAGCACCAAATTTTTTTAACGTACAGTGGTGTTGAGGGAGCTGACTCTTACTTTCCACTTTTCTTCCATACAAGGGCTTATCATTTGGAAGAGAGAGATCAGCAAGTTCAGTGAAACAGTATTTGCCACACTACACAGTTTGAACACAAAATGTTTAGAACAAAGACTATACAATAGACAGAAGTTCTTGCAGCAATATTCCAATATTTCAATGTAAGTGAAAAAAAAAGGCCTGCTAATATGCTTTAGAAATATGTCCTGCAGCTCATTTTGTTTTGGAGGGAGTTGTTTTTCATTATACCTTTCTTGGCTCTTAAAGTTTTTCTCCAGAGTGTTGAAAATATTCCATCTGTCCAGTCATTTGTTGCCACATCAAGACGACCAAACATTTGCGCAGCAGTTATAGCTTTAGGGTTCATTCTCATTTCACGATGTGGCTGTCCACAATCTGTAAAGGCAGATCATCAGTTAGTTCTGATATTTCTCTTCAACATTCAGAGAACCTTTAACAAATTCAAAATCATTACACCCAAACGTATGTTTTAACAATGCCTTCACCATTATAAGAAGTTGTGTATTTACTTGGAAAACTTATCTCTTGCTATACATCAACATTTGTTAATTGGAGACATCAAAATTTAAAATAGAACAAAGTTCTGAAACTTTTGAAAACACAATGCACATTTCATAGATTCATTGGGAACAGAAGAGCTGCAAGATAAAATTTATTCAAAGTTTAGTTTAATATTTTGAAGGTTTAAAGAAAGAACTTTAAAGACTTTGGTTTGGATGCACTTTTTTTAAAACCCAGTGACTAAATACCATGACATGATTGACTGTGTTTTCTTGTTTTCCTCATTGTGCAATTCCATACGTATCGGAGCAGGCAACGTATATGATACCGGCATGTCCTCATAAAGTCTCTTGGGCAGCTAGTCATAACATGATCATACAACCTTTATATTTTCCTCGTTAATAACAGCTTAAAAACCCCTATGCCAGACACCTTTAGAAAATGCAATACTGAAACTTAATCAGAAGCCAGCAATAAGATGTTGAAAGAGCTAAAAAAATGGCTTATCTTAAAATCTTAATTATAACCAGTGTTCATTAACACATAAGATAGAAGCCTGGCAAATCACGTAGTTTTACGTTTCATGAGGTTATGTCAGAAGATTTGCTTGAAAAAAGTATTGTGGCAATTTTATCTTTGTAGTAGTTCACATCTCAGTGCTACAGAAATATAGGAAAATAGTATAATGCAACTATCTGTTCTTTCTGCTTTTTTTCCTAAATGGAACAGTCATTTACACTGCAATGCAGAGTTTCTTAAGCACACTAAGGTACTGCGTGGATGAAAGACTGGCTGAACCATTTTTTACAGAAACTAACCATTTCTGGAAAATTGTATAAGCAGTCTTCTGAAGCCTGTGAAATGGGTAACACAAGCTTACCTCAAAAGAGATGCTTTTTTCCTCCCTAAAAAAACTTTTGGTTTAATAAGATCAAGCAGAAGTTCTTCCACTAATATTTTTGTTTAGAAATACAGAGGACAAAAAACACATACTCCTCAAGTGTCCATTCAGGTCACAAAATTAATACCCTTGAGGACTTTGTCACTGCCTAAACCAGGAACTATCTCCTAGCAACAACAAACGACAGAAGTAGTTATCTTATACTTCAGATAAATACACTGTCTTGTGAACAGTGTTCAAAAAGGACTAAATACTTATGATGAGAGGGAGGTTTCAGCATTACCTCAGCCAAACCTGGGAGATTATTTAATCACTTGTCCGAGCTGTCTACCCAGACAGTACTCCTCTTTTTCAATGTTTCTAGAATAAGAACTCCTGATATAAGTATCACAATATGGAAAACAGGATATGTACTATATGACTTTGAATGCTTTTGACTTTTTAAGCTTTTTTAAGCTTTTAAAAGATACCACCACAATAGCTAGTATCACAACACACAAATTGATTCTTCCAGTAATATATTGTCCCACTGAAGTAACCGAGGCTTTCTACAAAGAAACAACATAGTTTAAAGTTTACAATATAACAGTTCAATAACAGTTCATAATATAAATACTCAGATACCTGTCATGGCTTTCATTAAAGTGTGGATGCAAGCAGTTTTTCCTGCACCACTAGGTCCTAGTGTCATCAATCCATGCCTTACTCTCTGGATTTCAAAAAGCTGGATAACTTTCAGTTTCCAAGGAGGATGACAAACAAGTCCAGCTTCCTCCACCTATATAGGTAGTGATAGAAAACCAAATTACTACTGTTTGATGCACAAGATATTTTGATGCTTTAAAGAAAAGTATCTTGAACAGAAGACTTTATATAGATACCTTTGTGTATATAAAAATATGTTTGTAAAAAGAAGGGACATTTAGTTATTTGGTACTCAAATATGTATTGAGAAAAATAAAAGAAGACAAACTTTTTTTTTTTCTTTTAGCTCTTTTTAGGGTTAAAACATCACTTTAAGAAAAAGCCAAGAATTTTAGAAACACTATTGCCAGCAATCTTTCATAGCCACACAGCATTTTCACTTGCCTCTCAGAACAGCTGCCTTTTTATGATGATGATTTGTATTTCTAAATGCTTACAATAGCCAAAAGTTTTCCTGTAAAACATTTTGTTAAATATTTCTCAGTGTACAGACAGAACTTTGAGTACCTTCTTAATATCATCCTTCTAAGAAAACACACAATGTTTAGAATCAAATATCATATGCTTGTTTACTACTTTTTACTAGTTCCAAGCTTAAAGAAGTTATCTCACAATAATGGTATTGCTGTTGCTTGTGAAAGTGACCCTGCTCAAAACGAACACTAAAGTTTTTAGCCAGTAGAGAAAAACCAGAGCTGTTTCTTAAAGATTCACATCACACTGTTTTTGACAGTCAAAAAAATTACCAAAAACTCAAGATCATGTTATAAAAGTGAAGCCCTCAAAATAACAATTATATTTTAATTCAAGTATAATTTCTGTTTTTAAACGATGTCCCACAAAAAATCTCAGAAAATATTATCAGTAAAAGGAAGACTAACTTTTTACTGATAAGATAAAACTGAGTTTTACAATTACTGCCGCATAGTCAGTCAGAACCATGGAACTGGCACTACCACTTGCTATATTACTTGCATATAGCAGCTCATGCCAGTTCAACTTATTTCTCTCGCTCTGCAAGAAAGCCAAGAACAGAAGGCAGCACAAGATTAATTCATCAACAGCAACCATTAAGTATATGCTGCCACCAACTCCTCATTGCCATGAAGAACACCACTGTTGAAGCAATGGAGTTTGCAAAGCACAATTAAGACATCAGATGCACCATTTTCATGGATATATGATAAAATTATGTTATCATTTACATCTTAACAGCTCTTGCAGTTGACACCAAACTAGTCAAACTGCCTTTCTTTCCAGGATAGAATACAGTCTTTTGACTTGTTTCCAGAGTCCACATACATACAGTAATATATCTAAAATCTAATATGATGCATAAACAGAACATATTTGAATGGATTTCTTTTTTCACAGAAAACAAGATGGTCATGTTAACTATTCCTTCATTCCAATGCCATCAGTGGAGATCTATCTTAACAATTTCTAACACTCGTGGATTCTATAATAGTATTGTAGACTAGATATTTCCCCTATGAAAAAAAGAAGTATGTTCACAAGCAGACTTAGCATTCTCAAAAGATCCCGCTAACAGTTACACATATGTACTCGGTCTGGTTAGGATGGAGCTAATTTTCTTCATAGGAGCCCATGTGGTGCCACGTTTTAGATTTGTGACCAAATCAGTGTTGACAACACACCAGTGTTCGGGCTACTGCTGAATGGTGCTTGCACAGCATCAAGGCCTTCTTTGTTTCCCACACTGCCCCGTCAACGAGTAGGCTTGGGGTGGGCAAGAGGCTTGCAGGGAACATAGCTGGGGAAGCTGACTCCAACTGACCAAAGGGATACACCATACCATGGAATCACAGAATAGTTTGAGTTGGGAAGCACCTTTAAAGGTCTACTCCCTCTGCAGTGATAACATCATGCTCAGCAATAAAACTGAGAAGTTTCTCCAAAGTTGCCATTGCTCAGAGACTGTCTGGGCATCAAATTGATGGTGGTGAGCAATTGCTTTTGCATGACTTGTTTCTTTTTAGTTTTTTTTCTTCATTCATTAAACTAGACCCATGAAATTTTTTCCCCTCTCTTTTCCTCTTCTAAATTTCTCCCCCAACCCGCTGGGGGAAAGTAAGCAAGAGACTGGGTGCTGGCTTAGCTGCCAGCTGTGGTCAACGTGCAGCAACATATTACTCAAATCCAAGTGTTTTCCTATGTTTATAACTGTTTTTTCCTTATGATATTTTCCCAACAATACCTGCCTCCCTTCGCTAATAAAAAGAGTCCTCTTGAACTTGAATCTGTCCTAAACTAGATGTTTTCATTGTACTGAGTCATTATAGCTCTGAAAACACAGCATTTAATAAAACCTTGATTCACTTCCAGGACAAACAAGATGGCCTGCCTTTTCTGGTTTCTCCAGATTCTGAGTTTTAGAAAAGTAAGAAAAATAGGCCAAAATAAGCTAACAAAATTCCCAGATGCTGTCACAGAGATAAAGAGGCACCATGAGACCCCTAGATCTGAACTTCTGAGAAATTTTGTTTTACATAAGATAACCACAAACCACAGTGCCTAAAGCTCTTCATGTTTGCAACACTGCTTCAGTATGGGCTGACATTACACCCTACACGAAAGCAAGTGATAATGGTTTATTGTTAAAAGGGTTGACACTTTCTATGTCTGGCTTCACAGATCACCAACAGTACAGCTATGAAGACCATGTTATTAAGATTTTTTTAATGTATAAGAAATTTACAATTTAAAGCATGAGATTCAAGTTTTTTTACAGTTTCCCCTAATACAAGCTTAATTTGTGAGTCCTTTTTTAAAGCCAACTGTATAAATTACAGAAAGCAAAACAGTTTTATGAACATTAGCCGATGATTCAACTCTTCCTTGTTAGGAAAGCCAGAAAGAGACCTCTTTACTTGTATCTAATCATATCAAATACAAGTAATTGAAAAGTCATAGATTCTTTAGAAATGTACTTCTGATTTTCATTTTTCTCATTTTGGGGATTTTTGATTGGGTTTTTGAGTTTTTTGTTTCTCTGCTTAACTATTAGAGAACTATCTGAGAAATTTTTGAAATTCTAGAGGAAAGATTAATAAAGGTGATCATTTAAGTGTATGTACTTCATTAGCCTTCTATATCTCACTGATGTTCTTAAGTTGGCCTTATTGAAATGTTCCAAAAGTTCTAATGGGAGATGCAATAGAGGAAATGTCATTTTAGGAAAATCTCTTCTCAAGCCGATGTTCTGATTATTAGACTTTAAACAAATAATAAGGTCACATAAGGCAAGTGTAGATACATGTATTTTTCAAATATGTCACCGTAAGCAATTTACAAGAAAACCCCAGGACACTACAATCACAATTCAGTGATACCCTTAAGGTTAATAATAATATGCCAATGGTAAAGATTTATGGAAAAGCTTAGTCTTCCTCTAAATAATAAAATATATTATTACCAGCTGGGTAGATTCAACACCAATAGTTTTCTTAGATGTCACAGCAGCACAGACAGACCAAGAGAAACATTACCTGTTTGTCAATGGCAGCTTCCAGTTCAGGATAGCCTACTTTATCAAGCTGGATATCTGGAAACAGGTCTTCAATTAGACTCAGGAATAAGGGTTCATCTTCATCAATCTAGTGAAAATCAGGGGGGAAAAAACCCACATATTAAAAACTATTTTATTTATTCTATCATCTTAAAAAACAAACCCTAACTGTTGCAGAGCTAAAGAAATATTTGAAAACATAAGGAACTATCTATGGTAACCCTCTAGATGCTAAACACTCTAGCAGGACACAGCAGAAGTAGATCATGTGATGCTTCTAATAATTAAAAGTTATTGAAAAGAAACCATAAATATACAGACTGAATTTATTAAAGTAGAATTTAGAAATTCATACAAATAGTAAATTATTTTTCTAAGGTGTAAAAAGGAGATGGAGTATCACAGCAACAGAAGAGGTTTGCTAGCTATTTAAGACAGATCATAGAATCATAGAA
>VZTO01019018.1:1484-54765 GCA_013400615.1 Syrrhaptes paradoxus
CGGGCGGGGGCTCTGTGCGGCAGGGGGGCCGGTGGCGCCGCGGCGGGGAGCGGGGGATCGGGGCCCGGGAAGCCCGGGGCCGGGTTGTGCGCTGTGTTGGGCCGGGAAGCGGGGCGGGCAGAGACTCCCCGGCCCCTCCGCGTCCGGCCCCTCCGCGCCAGCAGCCGCCTCTCTGTCCGGTACCCCCCGTAGTGCCGCTCTCCGGAGCCGCTGCCGGGCTGGGCTCAGGCGTGCGGCCGCAGGCGGTGGCGGCTCCTCTGCCGGTGCCCGGGCAGGCGGGGGGGCGGGGGGCTGAGGCAGCCGTGCAGCTCCCGTGTGCTGCGGGACACGGGCCTCCCGGGAGGAGCCGCTCCGAGTGCCTCCGCGGGCACCGCGTCCCCTTCCCGCCCGCTGCCGGCCGGGTCTGGCCTGAGGGGAGCCCCTCGGAGCCGTTCCGGTTGGCGTGCTGGGCCCTGGCTGCCCCAGGATAGGTGCCTCGGGGCAGGCCGAGGGTCTTCGCGCTCCGGGACGCTGTGTTTGTCCCAGCCCGAGGCAGCGGTCGCAGGTGTCGCGGTTTGCAGCTTGGCTCTGCCCTGAGCCCTTGGCCGTGTGGGTGCCGGATGGCGCTGAATGGCCCTTTGCTCCGTGGGCTTTAACGTGCCCAGCCCAGATGCTGCCTTACGCCTTCTTTCCCCTGCTCTGAAAGCAAGGCCTTTCTCTCTTCCCAGTGGCTTCTTGTGGCCACAAAGAAATGGGGATTGTTCTCCCTGTTGTGCTGCTCCTGCCCTGAGCCCTGTTCCCGCGGCTGTGTCAGGTTCAAGGAGATGTCCTCTCCTCTGCCCCTGCTCCGAGCGCTCAGGCTGCCAGTGCGCGCAGAGGGTTCGTCAGCGCTCGTGTGCTGAGGTCTGTGTGCTGTGGGTCAGCTGGACCGTCCTTGTGGCTGGAGAAAGCTTACAGGATGTATGTCGATCTCGTAGCAATCCTGGTCTAAGAATGGGATCAGAGGGCTGGGGTATTGTCCAGAAGAGAGGAACGCTGGGGCGTGTGCGTGGAAGGTTACAGGGAAAAGTTTATGAAGGCAAGCCTTCGTTCAGGTTTTGTTGGCATTTGTGCTTAATGGTGAATTAATATTCCTTTTTCTCATGGTATCAAAGTGAGCAGGGGGAAGAGAGGGAAGGAAAAATCATCCTGAATTAATGGATGTTTTTGAAATTGTTGTCCTTAGAATTTTGACAAGTGTGACATGGGGTTTTATCTATGGCTGCGTTTTGAGGAGGAGGTGGGGAAAAGGGGCAAAGCTTCTTGAGGAGAGCTGGCTGTTTTCCTGTTCTGACAATTTCCTAGGTATCTGCTGTGAGCAGAGGGAAAGACCATCTAACCAGAGTCCCTGAAAACTTTCTGAGTGTGGTTTTTGGATTTGGTGGGGTTTTTTTTTGGGTTTTTTGTTGTTTTTTTTTTAATAAATACTGCTGTGCTCAGTGGAAGTGTAAAGCTGAACGTATGTTTGTGGGGATTGCCCAGGCCTGCTAAGCTGTTTGGAGTGATGGTCTGGAGGCAGCAGGAGGCAGTGGGCAGTGGGTTTTTGGAAATCCTGTGCTGTGGGGACTGAGCAATCTCATGATGGCAAGGTGGCAGGGTGCACAGGAGATCTCTGGGACAAGGGCAGAGCTTCTTGTGCCTTTCTGGTGCTCCAGAGAGCTGTGTCTGCTCCAGCGACTCCGTAGGGATGACGGTCATTTCTAATTGGCAGGTCTGCATTGTCCTGTCAGGACAGGTCATATTAAGCTGGGTCTTCAGCCCTTCCCAGGGATCAGTTATTACCAAACTTAACCACAAAAGGAGAGGTAGTTGATTTTTTTGGGCTACTTCATCGCTTTTTCTTTTGAGGAAATGTTCTGATCTGTTAAGTTGAAAACTTATTGTGGCATCTTACCATCTGTTTCTTTCTTTTTCAGGGCTGGTTAAAAACTTACGGCTACTTACTTCCATCTGACAGCCAAATGTCTGCCTTGCAGGCGGGAAAAGCCGTGCAGTCCGCAGTTGCCTCTATGCAACAGTTCTATGGGATCCCAGTAACAGGAGTTTTGGACCAGACGACTATTGAGTAAGATTAACGCAGGCTAATTTTATCTTTCCCTTTCTCAACGCATTGTCATATTACCTGGGTAGTTGTTCCAGCTACAAGAAGTCCTCAAAAGGGATAGATTTGACTGACTCAGCCAGAGAAGTCCTGATTCTGAAGGGGTGTCCCTAACAAAAGCATGTGGAGAACTCCACCTTTTCTTTTTGCCAGCAGGACCGTTTGTGAGCATGAGGAGAAGCTCTTGTTAAATGTTGGTTTTTGTACGTAGGTCCCCATTGCTGGTGCACAAGCAAAGCATGAATCCTGTGAGGTTCTGAAAGCAAAGAACATCAAGGGCTCATTTATTTCCATCTCCATCTGGCTTCAGGTGAAAATCTGTCCCCAGAAATGTCTTCTGATGTATTTCTTAATTAACTGGAGTTGTGGATCTCCATAGGTGCTATTTGTGGAGATCTGTAGTTCTGAGTTGAGGTGAGTTGTTGTAGTCTGGTGACAATAATCAAGACTGCTTAGCTGTTGATGGTTGCCATTTGTTGGCCATTAGATGTTCTTTGCTGTATGTTGACCGTGTATTACTTGTGATCAGCGTCATCATAGCACAGAAGCGTTGGTCTAAGTCACCTGGGCTGGAGGGACTTTGTTCTTTGAAAGCTGTTCCCTTTAGTCTGCTCTTCGGTGTGCGCTGGGAAGGGTGGTGTGGAAGTGGCGCTTGTTGCTGCTCCCCGACTGGCTTCCTGTCTGATTGCCTGGGTGTCGTGTCTTGCCTGACAGACGTCTGTCTGCTGTTGGTCTGGACTAGGGGAGCATCTGTTGACTAAAGCAGAACGCAGATGAGGTCTTACTAATGCTTTCTGGGGCGAGGAAGCATCTCGTGGTGAGCAAAAAAAGAAAGCACAAATAATAGAGCTTGGTTAGGCCCTGCCTGAGAGTTTTCCCTTGCCCTTTTCTTGCTGCATTAGCAGACCCTTTGAGAGTGTGCTCTGCCTGGTTCTTTGTCTCTCCCATTGTGGCACTCTGCTGGCAAAAGGGGCACAGTGGCACAAAAGAGGGGGGCACAAGTAACCAAATAGTATGAAGAACAAAGGGGTTTGGGTGTATGCCTTCTGGACTCGAAGAAGAGGGAGAAGCAGACCTGGCTACAAGAAGAGGGAGAAACAGAAGAAATGAGTGAATTAGGCGGGAGGAGATGATCATCATCCTGGGCTGGGAGTGCCTCTCCAGGGAATGTCATCATCCCTCCTTTAGCTCCCAGGAAAAGCCCCTTCTTCTCCATTGGGAGACAGAAAATCCTGTTTGTTTGCTTTTTATATACGTTGAAAATGAAATGCTTTTTAAAAGTGGGGATTTTCCATCTCTTTGCCGTTCATAACACAGTTTGTAAGTGAATGCTGAAGCAGAGGCAGAGAGCAGGGCTGCGTGTGTGCACTGTGTGTGTAGAAGTTTGCAGCTGGGCTGCTGGTGAGTTGGAAGGGGGTGGGGGAAGAAGGGGCTATGGTTTTGGGGTGCTAGCTCGGAAAGTTAGAGAGCTGCTTCTGCTGCGCTGTGGGAGATGGGGAAAGGACCAAACTGCGTGTGGGAGTCCCTGCTTTAATAAGTAAAAATATTTTTCCGGAGGAGAGGAAGGTGTTGCCCACGTTTTAGTGAGTTTATATATGGGCAGCAGCTGATGGGTGCGTGAACACCCAAAGGCTGATGGGTGAAGAACCTGGACGGTTCCCTCTTCTGAAACTTGTCTCTCCAAAGGCTTGAAACCTCTGCTGCAACGGGATGCGGATGTGCTTTGGGACATGCTCAGTTGCTCTGCCTCCGTCTGCCCTGAGTCAGCAGGCCCATGTGTTGGATGGCAGGGTGGAGCAGGAGCACCTACCTAGAAATTACATGCCAAGAAAAAGAGGTCCTGATTGCTGCTAGCAGTGAGCCTGCATTTTGAGTTGGAGTGGCCTGTCTGGCTGAGCCGTGTGGGGCTGTCGCTGCCTCAGACCTGGCTGTGGAAACTCAGCAGAAGGAGAAGAGCTGGCTCCGAGTGCTCGGAATTACTGAGGCGCGTGCTAAGCTGTTATTTCGGTCTGTGTTATGAGTTTTGGGATTGCAGTTAGGGATTTTTGTGTCACTTCTGTCAGCGTCATAAGCTCTGTCCCTTTAAAGTGACTTTAGAATCAAGAGTGCCAAGCTGTTATTTTCTACGGTTTGTTTGTTAGGCAACAAATTCTGCATATTCTGTCTTCACTTCTTAGGGAAGCCTAAAGTTTTTAATCTCCTTCCCCACATGCCCGCAAGTCCCAAGCTTGTTCTTTCCTCCAAGAGTGGCACCCAAGCGTGTGAAAGCTGCCATGTGGGCGCTGCCAGTGGGATTGTGGAATGAGAAGGAACACCACCATTGGAGCTGCTCACTGGTACCCAAAACGAAGGTGGGGTGGGGGCCGCTCAGCAGGGGGGCTGTCTTGAGACAGCGGGTTGAGGATACGTAGCTTCCTGTAAGGAGAGCGGGGAGAATGTGTAAGGTGGGCTCCTCGTGCCCTGCAGTTGGCAGTGCCTCAGCAAACTTTGCGTCTGCCTGCAGCAGGTGGGTTGAATTGTGATTTTGCTCCGCAGCCAGGCAGGGATACAGGCCTGGGAACACGCCGGGGGAGAGGCCAGCTAGCACCTAAGGTGGTGACTGTTGTGTTTGTTGTAATCAATCACATGGCCCGGGAGGGAATGAAGAAATAGTCTTACTTGTGTTGGATGTGTCTTGTGCTTTGTCTTCAGCCTGTTGTGCGGGTCCCTCGCCCTGCATGACACTGCTGTTTAAAGGTGCCGCTCCCACCAGCTCAACAGTAGGAGATGGAGGTGAGAGCTTCCTCTGTTTGGGAGAGTCTTGTGGAGGAGGGCTTGAAACCCGAGCTGGGGAAAGCAGCTGTATCCGGACAAGAGCTGGCTGTCACTGCTTTTGGAAATGACCTGTTTTCTGCATGCCAGGCAGCTGGAGGAATGCAATCGTCTATGCATCAACAGTGCCAAGTATAAATGTTGACAATCCAGTGTTATTGGTGCCTCCATTGAGGGGGGGGCAGAAAGAAAACGGTCAGGAGGGGGAAGCAGCCGTAAGCGTGTGAATCCTGCTTGAAGTAATTGTCTTTTGTTGTTGTTTCTGATGTGATGGCTTTTTATAAATCCACTGGAACACAGAAAGGTTTATCCAAACTGCTCAGATCAATGGCAGCAAGCTACAGCTTTGTGATTATTTTGCCATAGATCTGCCCTGCTGAGAAAAGAAGAGATGCTGGACTTGTACCCTGGCCCCTGTGGTTAGCCTAGGGCCCATCTGCCTGGGAAGTAAGTTGGGTCAGGGAACTGATCGAGATAAACATTCTCAGCCTGACATTAGCACAGGCTGCTGACAACTTGGGTATGGCCTAGCTCTAAGCAGGTAGTTGGGCTTTTTTTTTACCAGGTCTGTTTCAGAAAGTGTGTAGCTGAGCTCTGGAACAAATGGTGGTACAACCTCGGGGTTCAGACAGGCCTAAGGGTAACGGGGTTGAACAAGGAGTTTGGCAGCTGTGTGTAGCATTAAGTCTATCAGCAGCTCTGCAAATGAAGGGAGGATGGGAAGCTCTGGCTCAAGAAGCTCTTAAAGCCCAGGGTGCCACTATTGCAGCTTGCCTCCGGAACAGCCCTGTGCCCTGCCCTCTGTCCGTACGCTGTGACGGAGCTGGCACAGGGGCGGGGAATTTGACTGTCTTGAATTAACTTCTGGTCGAGCCTCTGTGCAGTCAGATTGGCTTCGATAGGATGGAGCTAATCTGTGTGGGGCTGATTTCCTGCAGCCTGCTCGGCATAGGGCAGGTGTTGGGAAGGGGCAGCCAGTGTTCATCCATGAAATGGATGTTGAGGTGTGAGGGACTTGGCATGGTATTGCTTGTGTGTCCTGGAAAGTCCTGGTGACTTGTCCTACGCGTCTGTGTAACGCTCCCCTGTTACCTTTTTGTCTTCTAGATGATACTGGTAAAGGTAGAACAGAAGGTCGTTTTCTGACTGCAGTCAGGGGCTGGTGGTGATGTGGTCAGAGTACTGGAGTTCTCATGGAGCTCAGGAGGTGAAAACCTAACGTACACTACAGCTGTGTGAGGTTTGCTAAAGACTCTGTAGCATATCATACGACTGGAATTAAAAAAAAATACTCAGGAAATATCAGTGAGAATACAGGCTACAGTAAATCTGACATCTCTTTAGCAAAGGGGTAGAAGTGATGCAAAAGAACACAAATTAAGGACACTTGGAAAAATTCAGTATCTTGAGGTTGAATTAATATGGCTTTTCTAAAAGCAAACCTTAGATGTGCTGCTTTTCTTTGGAGGTGGCAACAGTTGTGTGGGCAAGACAGATCTGATTTCTTCAGGTTGCTCAGATTTCTAAGACACACCATGCTGATAAATGTAAGGTAATGGGAGTGGGGAAGATCTGTGCTCGCTTTATATACACAGCCTGGCTTGTCAGTACAGTATGTGGGCCAACCCTCGTTTGCTCTGTTCTTGGTGGGGTGAAGATGACGGATGACTGCACAGACATTTGTAAGCCCCCGTAGTTTTTACATATAGGAAGCGACCTAAGGAAAGGTCAGCTGCTTGGCTGCCTGAACAGGGAGCAGGTATGTGTGCTGTGAGAGAGTGTTCTTCCGAGGCTGTACAAGGCAAAGTGACTGTTTTTATTTAAAAGTTGTCTCAGGAGGTCTTGCAAACCATCTACCGGTGAGGGGAAGACGCTCCCTTCCTGAAGGTGTGGGGCTGACGTTTTTGATGGATAGGCTGTAAGTTATTTAGATTCGAGTGTGTGGGCACGTATGGACTATTTGCTGTTGGCTGGCTGCAGTTGATGGAGGAAAGTCTGCTTTTGGAGGCTGAAGGCTGTCCCCCAGGTGGGCAGGGATGTGGGGGAAGCCCTACTGAGGAGAGGGGAGAAATGTGGTGTCCTGTGTGGGAAACCTGCCAGGACTGGCCACGATGCTGCTTGTGTGTGTGACCAGGCAGGGTCATGTTTCTGCATCCCGTGTCGTGCAGTGTGTTCTTGAGGCACTGTGTCACACTGGACACTTGCCTTGGCCATCAGAGTAAGTGGATCAAATGCATAAAATGCCTGAAGGATGCCAGTGGCAATGTCCCCAGCAGCACCCAAGCAGGAGGCTGAGGGCAGTGCCAGTGTGCTTGGGAGGCTGTGGCTAGAGGCTGCTTACATTGTTCCTGGGCTCTGGTCTCCTGTCCTGGGCTGCACGGCAAAATCCTAAAGAATGTGGCTGGGACAGAAAGTTGCTGTACTGGGACCTTTGGAGACCACTACCTGTAAGTTCCTCTGTTTCTGTCCCTGTCTCCTTTCTCCCCTCCTGCCACATGCAGCGATGGACAGATTTGTTCCTCCGTAAGCCACTTCGGACTTCTCTGGAGTGTGCCCACACCAGCAAGCGGGATAGTGTTCTGGGGTACAGTCTGTTTCTCCTTGTCACAAAATCATTCAGGTTGGAAGGGTCCTCTTGAGATCATCTACTCCAACCCCCTGCTCAAACAGGGACAGCTAGAGCAGGTTGCCCAGGCCATGTCTGGTCCTTGAATGCCTCCAAGGATGGAGGTATGCAAGGGACAGCATCCTTTGCTCTTCCAGCTCACCTGGCCATAGAGGCAAGAGTTTCCTACATCATGAGTGTCATCAAGAGAGTCAAGGGTTATGGGGAGGTGCTGACAGGACTTGGTGACTGTGACCCACAGATTGGAGTGATCTGCTCTGGTTGTTACAGGTGAAAGCCTGAGTCGTTATCTGGGAGGGTCATGTTTGCACTTGTTCAATTTTACCTAGTGAGCTGGGAACTGGAGTTGTTTTGCTGGCACAGGAGCACTTTAACACATGGAGAGTGGATAGAGTAGGTGAGAGGAGAGTTTGATCCCACTGCACACGCATGTTGGGATCTGGGTCTTTTTTGTGGAGATTTGTCATTAAGCTCTTGTCAAGAATAAGGGCTACCTGATCTGGTATCTGTTTGCAAAAGGAAAAAATTCTTTTTGGTGTGCTGAGGTGTGTGGATTGCCAGCAGAGGTGGGGTGTACAGCTCTGTGCAGAGAGGGTAAACCCAAGAGAGGGAAGACTGAGCCCTTCTTGGTGTGTGCATTGGCCATCCCTTCAAGATCTTCCAGTCACCCCCTGAGTTATCGTGAATCTCTTTCCCAAATCCTTTATTAGCTTGCTTTTCCTTCCCTTCCAGGTGGATGAAGAAGCCTCGATGTGGAGTTCCAGATCATCCCCACCTACGCCACAGCCGGAGGAAAAAGCGGTATGCGCTGACGGGACAGAAGTGGAGGCAGAAGCATATAACCTACAGGTACAGACCCCTCCCTGCCCCTTTTTGTTTGGGGAAAAAAATGTTCTGTACTTTATGTACTTGTAAAAACTGGATTTTCCCTGGAATGCCTTGTTGAGGCGTTCATTCTCAGAACGTGGTGGAGGGGAAAGCTTTCAGAGCCCTGGAGTAGCTGAAGAGTCTATTCTCAATTAGAAAATAACTGATCAGTAAAGACACGTGAACCCCAGCTATCAGTTGTATAATTTTGGCAGAAAAATCCTAGTAAGCCCCTTTCTGTTCCCGTAGAAATCTAAGGCTCTAGCCCATAGATCATGTGTCTTCTCTAACAAACCATTGAAGCAGAAGGATCATCATTGTCTAATGGTCTGATATGTTCTCCCTCTACTGATTTTACTGAATGTTTTTTTGCGGAGGTTTTCCTGTTGCTGATGTAGTGGAGCTCTTGCTTTTGTCCAGACTTAAACCCACTGAGGCAATATGCTGGAGTGGGCTACAGGTGTCACATGAGCGCTAGGTAGTGACAGTTCCCCAGAGCTGTGTTTTGTTTGGGTCATCTAGACCTTAGCTTTCAAAAGGCAATTGCTGAATTATGTCAATGGAAGTTTCTGACAAGAAGAATGTCACTTCAAAATAAAGTTACCCCCACCCCCCCAGCTGAAAATACAGCCTTTTACTTTTTGGGGGGAGAGGAGGAGGTTGCAGAGGAGTAAAAATTAGGAATGTAGACATTAAGAAGAAGATATGGGTGGGCAAGGCTAAGACAGAAAGTGTGACGAGGTAGAAATTTGAGTGACCAGGATGGAGAAGGTGCCAGAATGTGTAGGAAGAGATATGATGGTGTGAAGGGAAAGAGAACTGGGGGCTGGGGCACTCTATTGCTTCTGCCAAGAGCTCTGAGAAAGGAGGAGGATGCAAGTAACAGTAAGGGACTGCAGAGACTGGGAGAAGGGACTAGTTCTGGGGACTAGTTCAAATCTTCCACCAATAATCATTCCTTTAACTCAGATGGCCAAGGGACACCTTCTGTATGTGGAGATCTGAGAGTCAGACCTTGGTTCTAATGCTTCCTGGACCTTAGGGAAAATTGGTATATAATTGAATAAATAAAACATATCGGAGGTGTATGCATAAACGCAGGGAGCAGGTTGGCAGATGGCTTCACTGCTGCCACTGTCACACTGGTAGTTGTTTAACTTTCCAATTTCAGTATTTGTGGTGCGCCATTCAAGTGGTAGGTATCTGGTTTTACCACTCGGTGTATTACGGTGTCTTTCAGCTGTCGGTCGTTATATTACATTCAGCGAGGTTCACTAAAGACTGAAAGTTGTTTCCATCACATAGATACTTCATATTCCCCAAGCCAAGTTGAGTAGATCCTGAGTCTGTTAAATGCACAAACAAAGAACACTCCATGAACAATACTTTTTCAACTAAGTTTACAATTATGGGAAATACAGGTTAATTTCTTAAAANTAAACTCTGTATCATCAGGTGTCACGGACAGGGTGGCACAAAACTGGCAGGTCCATCACTCCTGTGAGCTCTCAAGTATTGTGAGCAGTCCTGAGAATGGAGCTGCTCATGCGAGTGAGGTTGTATAGTTTACTGAAAGGTTTGCTTCTCAAAAGGAATTTTAGTAGTTAGGTTTTTTCATATGCTGCATTCTATTTTAGTGGGATAATTTCAGACAAAATTTGAACAAATTTACATTTTTAAGCTTAAGTTACTTAGCTGTCCACACCAGGATTTGAAAGGTTGTCAGCTTTTTAGAGACCAACCAAAATGTTGGGAAGATTCTTAATAAATGTAGACTTCAGCTCAGGGCTGTAGTTTTCTTGGTAACTTTATTTGTAATGCCAAAACTTGGCATGCACAAAGTAGTGTCTGCAAAAAATAAAGAGCCTTTGGAAAAGGAAGCTGTGTAGATGTGGCTATGTATGGAATTATAATAAGAAGTCTTGAATGTATTCTGCAAATGTAAACAACTGTTCTTTCTCTTTCACGTAGTGTACACAACTATACCCCCAAGGTTGGAGAGATTGACACAAGGAGAGCCATTCGTCAGGCATTTGATGTTTGGCAGAGAGTGACACCACTCACCTTTGAAGAGGTCCCGTACCATGAAATTAAAAATGACAGAAAGGAGGCAGATATTATGATATTTTTTGCTTCTGGTTTCCATGGAGACAGTTCTCCGTTTGATGGAGAAGGTGGATTCCTAGCTCATGCTTACTTTCCTGGACCAGGAATAGGAGGAGATACTCACTTCGATTCAGATGAGCCATGGACCCTGGGAAATTCTAATCATGATGGTAAGAGCGCAAGTCGTTTTCCAAAACAAGGAGAAGTTGAATGTAGACACACTGACAGGCTTTCAGCTAAAAAGTGTTTGGCTAGTGGAGGTCTCGTCTCCCATACAATGGTTCAAATGTTTTCCAAAATGTGTATTCTGTCTTAAATGGGTAAATAATTGCATTAGGCACTTTGTGACTCTGCATGCCTCAGTGCACATGTGCGAATGTTGAGGAGTGAGCAGAAGTGTGTGTCTGCTGATGTTTTACATCTCTCAAGATTTGGACCAGAGGTGCTACAGAAACCACAGCTCTGGGAGGGCAAAGGTGAACAAGAGAGTGTCGACATGTAAGCTCCATATCTCATGGAGTACGTACCAAGGGCAATTGGAGCTAGTTGTAATGGAGAATAGAAAGTTGAGGGAGTGAAGACATTTGAATGTTAAGTCCTTTTGATCAGGTTTTTTTTTTTCTCACAGTCTGACTGGGGTCATAACTCTTCCCATCAGGGACTGGAGCTGGCTGGTTTGTTAAAGAAGACTGATCATTAGGACAACTGTTTTTGTGATATTAAGCAATGAAGAGTTTCTGCATCTTTCTAGCTTTATCTTACTCTCTAATGGCAAGGAGGACTTCCTGATTTATTTTCAAAGCTTTGATCCAGGCTAGTGATGACTTGTAAAAAGTTTAAGTTGGAAAACCAGAATTTTACAGTGGCCCCATAAAATATTACTCCAGTTTCCGCAGTCTTAGTGATTTGGGAAGGACAATGTGTCTCTAAACCTTTAGGGATTCAAAATCACGTTTTGAAATATTTTATGAGGTTTGGAAGTTTATGTGGAATGTAAATATGGCTTGATTTTTAAACTGTATAAAAACATAGTAGCATTGCTGTGGCTGTGATGTCTAAGGACATATGCACAGGTAATGTCTTTCATTGGACCAAGCAGTGTAGTTTGAAAAGGAGAAAAGCTTTCAGGCATGCAAGCTGCCTTCAGGCCTGACCTAAAAGTGACAGCTTTCTTTCAGAATGGAATGCGTATTGAGAAACGTCCTTGGAGTTTTGAGTCGGCATCTATCAGATCATCTTTGAAAGGAAATGGAGCTGGCAAGTTCAACATGGGAATGCTGATTTGTAGGAAAGCAGAAATGATATGATGATACTTGTCTTCTCAGGGAAAGAGAAGTAACGTTTCCTGGCACATTAAAATGACTGGATTAGGTGTGGGCAGAGAAATAGAGAGGTTATAGCCTGTAGGATGTGGAGGGCATTAGTGTGGAGAGCAGGGGAGGTCGTGGTGTGGCGGAGCAGCATGGTCTTGCTATCTTGAAGTGTTATGGATTTTTATTCCTAGGTTTGTGGCTGGAGGGCAGCGTATAGATTTCCCTTGAGGATCAGGATTGACAGAGAGGGAGTAGCTACCCTGGGAGAGCTGCTTTTGCAGCAGTTAGGTGTGGTTGTGCTTTATCAGTGCTCTGCCAGAGTTCAGTCATCTTAGAAGTTATTTGATCTCAGCTACGGGCTGTGAGGGTGGCTTGTGTGCTGGATAGCACTGCCCAGGTAAGCCGTGAATGAGACCTGGGAGTGCTGGTGTCTGGGATAGAAGGTCCTTACCGGAAGGTGGAAGGAAAGGTTTTAACAAGTTGGATTTGTTTTTTTTATTTTCTCTTTTTAGCACAAAAAGCTTCCTACTGATGGTAAGCTTAGCAAGGTTGGGAGGCAGCTTAAAGACTGGCAGGAGTGGCTGTGTGGAAAATTTTCCACTGGGTAGGATGCTCTGACATAGATTATCACTTTTTTGAGAGTTGTTTTTGTATATTTTTTAGGAGGGTGTCTGAGAGCCATCTGTACAACAGGGTCTCTTTTTATAAAAGCTGTTTCTTACGCGCTATCCGTGTGGCTTTTCCAAAAGCATGATGTATTTCTCTGGTGTGCTGATTAACTGTGTTCCCAAAGTGCATGAAATTGGTATTTGAGGGGCTGGTGTGCACTCCAGGTGTGAAAATTGATAGTGTTGAGATTTCCATTCCAGACAATAAATGCCATTTGTGTGTTTGTTTTCAAATAACTGCTGCATAGACTGAGTGGCATGGTTATTTGAAAACTCTTTTTTAAAAGTCACGAGTAAGGATGTTGAGAATGGTGGAGTCATTTGTCCTCTCCACCTGGGCAGAGCACTGATGGTAGAAAGGGAATTTCATGTACTGAGGATGACAGGGGAAAGCCTGCAGTCAGAGCATTGTAGATGTGAGTGTTAAATGCCAGGAGTTGGGGTTTGCCAGTGTTCTTAGCCTTGGTATGCAAATGTGAAAATGTCCCAGCTCCTCACTGGATGATCCAGGTCTTCTTAGGAGGGTTTTTCCTTCTCTTTCACTGTTTCTTGTCATTGGAGCTCTCACTAACTGCAGGTTCTCACCTCTGGTGTGATTTACTTGGAATGCTGTTAGCAGGTCTTAAAGAGTTTCTTCTTGGTGAGAGGTTTCCTGCACTGTGATCAGTTCACTGCCTTTTTTCATTGGGAATAAGGTGTTAGCAAGGATGGTATTGTCTCTTTAACAGGAAGTATTTTTTCAAGGATGGTCTTGCTTGTCCTTATGAGATGTATTTTGGGACAATAGAGCTGTTCAGCCTGGAACTGTTCAAGAAGACTGTCAGTGGAAGAATAAAACCTCATTTATTCAGATGCAAAAAAGGAACTGTTTTGGCCATTCAGCATCCATTCAGTGTGATTATAGAAATCTTAAAGTAGCCATGAAGTAACAAGATTATCTTTACGTTATCACGGTAAAATGTTCCATTCCTGACAAGAATGTGTGTTAGTTGAAGGGAAAATGTGAACAACCTGCCTGGATGCTCTCTTAGCCTTACAACAATTGCAAAGCAACGGAGCAGGATGCTGAAACTGGCACTGTATGTCCTCAGAGTGTTTGGCTGATCTATTTAGTCCGTGTAGTTTTGTTACAAACCAATATGACCTGAAGCTTTGCTTTTGTTGGTTTACATTTGTCTTACTGTGTTGTGGCACTTGCAGAGTTTCAGTGAGTCCGTGTTCGGATGCAGCTGTCACCCCACAGGGATAAAAGAGACAATTACACATGAAATCTCATCTAGTCAGAAAAGATGAAAAATTATTTGAACAGATGAAAACAGCCATCTCTGATTTGTACACGGAGAATGTGATATATCCTGTTGCTGAAAGCTTCTAACTTGTAAAGATACCTTGTGGTAATCTGGGGTTCATTAGCAATTTTATCACAGCAGCTAGTGGATAGTTAGTTGGGATTTATATGCTCATTATAATTTTGCATGGTCATTATGATACTGATTTTGCCCCTTGTTGGCAGCAGGACCATTGCAATGTCCTTTAAAATTATTTGTATACTCATCATAGCTCTGATGCTGTTGGTTGTTTGTCTGAGACCATGGTAACAGGGGCACGTGCACCAACACTTGGTATCTGCTGCTGTGAAGAATGATCCTGCATAGGCTGTCCAAGTGAATGCAAAGTTTCCTTCCCCTGGGGTATTACTTACAGTTCCACTCGTGCGTTCCATATCTGACTAGTAATGTACTTTCAATTCATAATTGCTGATTTATCATCTTAATTGTACTTCCTTCTCTGACATTCCCATGAGCAAGCTGTGGAAGTTTAATTTCGATAACATTATGATGAGGATGTGCAAAACCAGGTAGGAAGTTGAACTGGAGCAGTCCTTATTAACTGGGATTGTGGGATACAGAATTCATTGGTACATTTTCAGGTGAGAATGTCAATGGGAGCAGCTAGAAGCATGAAGCAGAATATTGGAATCTGGAATGATCAAGGCAAAATCAAATATGGCAAGCAGGATGCAACTGAAAAAGAGGAGGAGTGTGGTTGTACATTTAGAGATAAATCACCTACACAACCACAAAATGAGGAGCAATGGGGATGGCTGCAGTTGCAGGGATGTAACTCATGTTTTCCTGGAAGGTGCTCCTCAATAGAAACAAAAGCAGCTCATGGCCTTTAGCTTGTCCCAGACTTGTAGCACCGAGGACTCTGGCTTATTAGACTTTGATGTATGGGCACTTGGAGGCAGTTGAAGCTGGTTTTGGAGTCCTTGTCTTCTAGCAGAACATTGTGTGTAGCTGCTCACGGGCCAAGGGGCCCTTCTTGGCTGCTCAGACACTGTGTTTGGTCACAGGTTTACACGTCAGTGCTGGCAGTCCCTGTACCCCAATTGCTTATATTACCAGGAGGACCCCAAAGGTGACTTTGCTCTACTTTCTCCAAGTCTTGGGCGTTTTGAACTTGAAATGTGCTGTAGGAACAGCCAAGCAAACTTTAAACTTGCAGCTGCTGACATTGTTGCTCACTGTAGGCAGCAAAGCCTGTGCCTGAAGGAGGGTGGAGGCCGTGCTGGGATCTCTCTCCCTTGGCTGCCTCAGTGCCTTACCTAATGTGGCTCAAGTGTGGAGGTGTTGCATGAGATCCATCATTAACTGGCCAAACCAAGTATTTTCTAGCCCTTGCATGAAAGTAGTGGTTATGTATTTATGTATCTCCAACAATAGGTTGAAAAGGAATCCTGGGTGGCTGAAAGTAAGTTCTGTCAGTTTAAATATCCACGTTACACATGACTGTGCTCACACCTCTCTGGCAACTCAAACATTTGTTTAATCCAGGATAATTACAGGAAGTAAATTTTAATCTCCAGTTTAATGTTGCAAATAGCATCAATAATAATCCCAGGCAAATCCTCTTCATGGGCTTTTAAAAGCAAAAGACCATTGCTGTTCTGCGTGTTGTCAACACCACGCCACCGAATGTGTGGTGTCTGCCAGCCCACTGCAGGTATTAGCTTTACAGCTCTGCAGCTATAGCTGTAGGTAGCCATGAGCTATATTCCTCTGGTGGTAGTGACAATAGTTGCTCTGTCACCCCCACTGCAGACAGCAGTGCCTGTGTCTTACCAGTGCTAACGGTGCCCACCTCCACAGCAGCCAGCACTGCAGGGTGGGTGACCAGAACTGCCACTGCCCAGGCTACCCCATCTGCAACCGGGACACCTGCTGCCAGTCTTCTGTGCCAGGCACCATGCTGGTCAGGAAACGCACGGAGCCTGTAGTAGAAGGCTTCAAGTGGAGCAGGGTTGATTTAAAGAAGACATTTAGAGAACACTTTTAATGCTAAAGCAAGGTGAGTACTGAGGTGTCCGTGCCCTGCCAGGTTATCTCCAGAATTTTTTTCTTTCAGCATGCCCAGAGTTGAACTCCAAGGCCCTCCCTCTCATCTGCTTGTTGTGTGGGAGTGTGCCCAAGGGCAGCCACTTCAGCTTCTGGAGAAACCACTGACCGCAGTTTTTCCCATAGCAACTCTAGTGTAACTCAGCTTCACATCAAGTTTCATCGTTTTGCAGCTCACGGCATTCATCTCTTGGTATCCTCTCTTCCAGGTCGCCTCCCACACCCTACAGCTTCCCCAGAATCAGGTTCTCTTTGTACGTGTAGGATGACCACTGTGACTGCTCTTTAGGTACGGGCAAGAAATGCTGAGCTTTGCTAATAGTAAGTAAATAAATACTGTAGTGATTACAACAAATGTGTCCCTGTAGATCCCTTCCTCCAGAGGCTTCTTTGGAAAGCTTCATGTTCAGAGCTGCTGCAGAAAAGTCAGACAAAAAGTTTACAAGATGCTGCCAGAACCAGTACAGGAGATGATGGGTCGCTTTCAATGCCAGATAGTGCAGGAGCTTCTGCAGGAGTTCTGGATGCAAAGGTCCTGATCTGCCTTCGGGGAAGGGTTCTGTTAGCCACAGAGGAGAGGAACTGGACAGATTTTTCTCTGTTTTCTCTCCCATTGTCTCAGTGAGCATCCACCTGGACAGCAGAGCAAGCATTCCTGAAGCCACCATCTGGACATCGCATATGTTCAGCAACATGAGCACATTTTTCAGGACAGCCAAATACTGTCTGAGCTGACAGCAAGGATCTCAAGGAGGAAGTTTTGATTAGAGTGGCAAATTTTGGAGGCTAGTCTTAGTGACAGCCAGTGAGCATGACAGCCTGTTGGTGGGGGCCATGCATAGCTTTGAGTTGATGTTTAATCTGCCAGTAAGCGTGTTCAAAGTGGTGTCTCACTGGAGATTTACTTTTTTCTATCCTGGCAGTATTAACGTTGCAAACCTTTTTGATTCTTTTGACATTTGTATCACTGTTCCTAAAGATGGGATTCTGTGTCTCACCTGTGCATTCACAGTGGAATTCAGTTGCACAAACACAGGCATTTAGCCACTCTCCTGTCACAGCTTTGGCTGTTCTTGTTACAAAATCAAGCGCACCAAGTCAAGTTGAGCCAACGTGAATGTCCTGGTACTCTTTTTATTCCTGCTATGAGTACAAAGTTCTTAAAATCACCCAGGCACCTGCAGATATTCTGCCACCGCAGTGCCTCTGCTTGGAGTCTGTCCCATTTGGATCACTGACCCTCGCCTTTATCCATTTAGTCCGTCTTAGGTGTCTTATGGAGGATGTCCCATGCTTTGGATACTTGTTGCCTTCACTGTCTTGTCTGAGTACTTGAATCTGCTCTCTTGTCTTGAATACCCTAGAAGCCATTAGAGATACAACATGGAAGGTTTTCTCTCTAAAACTGCAGTTACTGGGGAATGTCATTCTACTTTGGACTGTGTCTAGCTAGAACAGGTTCTTCTCCAGACTGGCTCAAGGCATAGGAGTGTGGCTTCCCCCGTTAAGATTCCTGGATCTTGAAGGGATGAGTGTCCCTCAAAGCCCTGAATAATTTGGCCTTGCATGAGGAACAGCATCCAGGTACCATGCTTTTCATTTGCAACTTCTGGAACTTAGTTTGCAGACCGATGCTCTGGGTCTCCAGTCAGATGCTCTAGGTCTCTACTTGGTTTAAACTCCTACACGAGGGGTGATGCACATGCTCCCCCATCACTGTCGTGTTTTTCCTGATGCCTCTTTCTCTTTCTTCCCCTTTGAACCAGGGGTAGGTTGAAGTGGCCACAGTGTGAACCAGATAAGGGAATGGATGTGCAAATGTTGTTTGTCTTCCTCTCCCTTTTTCCTGATCCAGTTGCTTTGGGCCCAAACGAAAGAGGAGGTAGAAATGAGCAGCTGGGGCAGGAAAAAGGGCTCTGCCCTTCCAGCTGCAAGGTGCACAGCTTGGTCAGAAAACCACGGCAGAACTATTGCGTGTCTACATTCTGGGTGCAGTTTTATTGCTTCAAACCTATCGTTAGTCTCTGCCTGCCGTTCTTGCCTTTTTTTCCTCCTGCTCTTTGTCACTATTTTAATCCAGAAAGCTTTTCATGTTCCTTAGCTGGATCTTTTTGCCAAGCCAGCTTCACTTTTGTTGGTAGGGCATGGTTGAAACCAGAGATGTTTGGAGTTTAACAAGAACGGAGTGTGGTGTTTGGGCCCCCAGTACACGGAAGGTGTCAGCAGTGCACTGCAGAGCAGGGAGGTCATAGGGATCAGAGCAAGAAGAAACCAGGGGAACTGGGGTTGTTCAGCCTAGTGAGGAGGAGGAGGATGGGGTGGGGAGGAAGCATCTAGTAGCAGCCTTCCACCTGCGCAGGTGCAGAGAGGACAGAGCCACCGGACAGAACGACGCTCTTGGAGGTGAACAGAGAAAGGAATGAAAGGCAACGGGCACAAACTGCGACAAGGAAAACCCCATCTGGGTATAAGGAAAAAAATTCTTCACTAACAGAGTGGTACAGCTCTGGGGCTGCAGCTGGAGAGGTTGTTGGAGGCTCCCTCCTGTGAGACTTTCGGAACTTGGCTGGATGATGCCCTGGGCAACCTGGTGTAGTTTGGAGATTAGCCTTGTTAAAGCAGAACATTAAACTTGCTGACCTCCAGACATGCCTTTCAATGTCATTTTTTCCATAATTCTTTAGCGTTGCCAAACACACAGAATTTTAGTTCTTAGAGCTTAGGAGCAAATTGCAGTTCTCACAGCAACTCAGAGCTGTAACAAGATATTCAGCTCGTAAAACTCTTTCTATCACCAAATTCCCTTCTAAAACCAGAAATCTTTCAATATTGAGGTTCCTCATGAAGGAGGACTGGTGATGCTCATAGGTGCATAAAAAGGTAGCTGGCAATATCTTTTTCTAGATATTTGGTGGTTTTTAAGTGCCACCTCTTACTGTTAGTTATTTTTGGTAAATGGAAGGATGTACAAGGTTTCTGTGAGCACTCACTGGATCAATCTCATAAACACTGAAGGTATATTAGGATATATTATACCACAGATCCCCTAGTATTGAGAGGTATGTGTAAGTAGGTTTGGCTTTTTCTTTTTACCTGGTCAGGTCCTTCTTTCTTATCAAAGACTTCCAAGTGTTTCCAGTCACTTTGGAAACACTGCTGACTAGACATGCTTTATCCTGTTTGATTTCTTGGATTACAGTTGTGATGTTTTAGGTTGAGGGAGGGTACTAAGAAGAATGAAGCACTCGTTGCTTTTTTTTTTTCCCCTTTGAGATTTATATTGGTATCTGCTTTTCTAGGTTAACTCTACTTGCAACTCACTTACTGACTTGTCCAGCTGCACTGCATGCTTGCTGAAAAAGAAAATACAGCTTTCCTTAACTCCTGCGCCTTCACCCAGCATATTGTCAGAACTTGGCAGTTTTTAACCTCGACTAATTCCTGTTTCCTTGCTTTCTGTCTCATTTCTTTCTGATTTTATCACTGTCACGGTTTTGAATCCCTGGCTTTTGTGTTCATTTTCTATGGAAATGCGGAAGCCAGCAAAGACGATCTACAAGTATCGATATAATGAGCAACTTGACGCTCACAACACAGTACATGTACAATCGTTGTGCTGTTTGGTTGTTAAATACTTGTCAAATTTTCTTTCTCTCATTTCTCAGGTACAGAACATCTCCACAGAGATGTACAGAACAACTCCACAGAAAGAGTTTTGTTCTAACAAATGGCATTTTGAATCTATTATTATTTTTCAGGCTTCTGACAATGTATTGTTGGAAAGGAGCATCAGTATTTTTCAGAGCGAAAATCAGAGCTGCCTTGAAGTTACGTATCCTTTAACACAGAAGACCTGTTATCTGAAAGACTTTCGTATAGATGTTGGAAGTCAAGTGGGGCATAAATTGTATTAAAATTTAAATTTATTCTATCGAGCCTTTTTACAATACTTCATCAGATCATGCTGTTGGTCCGTACTTTGTTGAAGACCAGTTCAGTATTTAGTCTCTAGAACATACCAACTTACCATTGGTTTCATCCTGTAACTGCTTAGAGAGACTTGTTCCCATAAACCAGCGTTCTCTCAATCATATGCTAACGCTGAACCAAATTTGAGCAAGCGTGTAGCCACATGGTCTCAAGACAGCCAGCCACAGTAAAAAGAAACCAAACCAGGCAGCTCTAATCAGCAACAGTTTGAGATTACGTCCTTGTCATGTCAATCTGAACGTAGAAGGCTGTAAATGGAGAACTTGCAAATTAAAATTTTTTACAAAAGTAAAGTGAAGAGAGAGAGCCCAGCAGCACACGTGGAAGACTTCTGTCTTGAGATTGTTCTTCACTACGGGACAGCATCTCTGTAAGTAGTGCTTTCTTTTGTTGTATATGCTGTCATTATACAAACATATTACAGTGCTGGTGCAGTCTGGATTTTAAAGCTTTGCTGTACTGGTAGTGCTAGTTATTGATTCCAGCTGAAATTCATTAATAAAGATCACCTGCAAATTCCACTTTCAAAACAATGTACTTGCAAATACACCTGATGTTTACAGTGTTCTATGAAGAAAACTGTTATCCATTGCTTTTGTCAGTAATTGTTTAATGCACAGAGTATGAATACAGTTATGTAGGTATTTAGAATCCCATTGATTTCTGAATAATCAAAGTAAAATATTTTACTTCTTTCCACAGAGAATGAGATAATCTGAGATTTGTAGGAAGGAGCCAGTAGGGATCAAAATGATGTGTCATTCCCTTGAAAAGGAAGAAAAAAACAACTTTAAAAAAGGAGGTCACGAGAATCAAGGTGAGACAAAAAATCTCTTTTTGCCGCCTTCCTTTGTAAAGCAGAAACTGATGATGTGAAGTGAGCCAAAACACAGCAGTATCTCTGATAAACTTGCTGCATTCCAGTTGCTCAAGGGGAGAGGAGTAAAATAACAGGCGTTCAGGAAATGAAAAATAGGTGAATTCTTGAAAAGTTTGCTGGTCATTGCAGTCAGAGGTGGATTGCAGCATCAGCAGCGAAACGACACCCACTGGTCTAGATTTTTACATCATAACCAGGTGGCAGACTTGGGAGTTGTTTAACAACTACATTTTTTCCTGTTTCTGAAGAAGAGCACGAGATTTGAAGACAGTTCAAGTAGTACTGCCTTCTCTACCCGGATGTGCCAGGAACACCACTTTGAGGGGGAAGTGTCTCTTACATCCCAGTTCTCTTACTTGTCAGTCCCACTCAGTCTTTACAGCCCTAGGAGGAACCTTCTGTGTCAGGAAGGATAAAGACATCAAGTCTCCTGTCCTAGGTAGAAAACACACTCCTTATGGCAAAGAGCTACTCTCATTGCTTCCAGAACAGTGATTTTTTTTTTTTTTTTTTTAAGTTACCTTCCAGTTGTTCCACAGCTGTGTCAGGTACTAAATTCTGTCTGTAGACCCTGCTGTATTTAAATGCTTTTAAAAAACAAAGCCAGCAGCATAGCTTCTTCTCAAGACTGATGGAATGAAAGTCATATCTACATTTTTTCCATGGTCTTATGAGTATTTTACTTTTCTTTACCATCTGTTCTACCAAATTAGGGAATGATATGCTAATAAAGGCAAATACGAGTTTTCATTTTGGGATTGGTAATTCTTTGGTATTGAATTGCTTCTTGAATTACAACCTCCACTTGTGAAAGATACAGGAAAATTTTTCAGCAGAAAACTCTTGTTCCATTGAATGTCAGGCTGCTGAGCCAGCTGAAGCAGTCGTGAGTCCCCTCTCTCTGGCTGCCCACTCTGGCCTCCACATCACTGGGTCAGTTTTGGTTTCACCATTCCAAAAAAAATATTTTATATTTTTCCTGCAAATTTCTACAGGAGATTGTCCTTGTAGTGCCATCTGTGCCATGTCAGGTAAAGCACAGCTTGCATCAGATCTGTAACACAACAAACAGACCTCGTTTGCACGCTGCCTTTCGGGGACGATAAGGCAAACTACTTGTCTTTCATGATGGTTGGTAACATAATGTGGTTCTTTGTCCTTCTGCAGTCACTTACCTCATGGAGATCTGTTTGTGGCTTTGGTACAAGTTCTGTTAAGACTGCGTATCACTCGTTCTTTCTCCAGTGAAGCTGTTTAAAGACACTCTTAAGAGAGTTTTCATGAAGTCCTTAAGATGCATACTCTTCATTGCTGCATTTATAATGATAATAGTTTATGAACAAAATGAAACCTAGTTTTCTTTTTAACATGTATTTTCTTCCTTTCTAGATAGAAAAGCTCTTTTCCACATCTCTTTTGATGCAAACAAATGGAAGACAGTATCACCACTTCTGCAGGGTCTTCAGAACATTGAAAAGCTTTTCTTGAGCAGAGCATGTTGTGGAGGTGAATGGAGGAGTTCGGAAAAATCACAAGTTCTTCTGTCTGATGGTTCAGATCTGAAGATGCAAGAACCAAGGCATAGCTTAGAGTAGCCCTAAAGCTTCTTTAAGTTGTGCTTGGAAAACAATTGTCTCTACATGGCTGCGGAGTGGAAGGGATCATTTCAGTGTATTTAAAGAATGTTCAGTCCACACCATCTCTTCTGTAATTACCCTAGGCATGCTATTGTCACAACCACTCATCTGACTTCTTCAGTATCATTCTTACTTTAATAAAATTTTGAAATTTAGCCTTCATATGTCTTTTTAATTATGTCTGAGTAAGCCGCAGTATGTAGATGTGTTAGGATGATGATACAGTTCATAAAGTATAACATAAAGTATGACAAAGATCAGAGCTTCACTGTTGCTTTTCTATTATGAATCAGATATACAATATTGTTACTTCAGTTGTCTTAGAAGCTCTGTCCTGGATTTACACTTCACTGTGCTAGGTGCTCTACAGAGCCTACCTGCACTCATTACAGCTATATATATATATATGTGTATATATACACACAGCTCTTGTGCTCAGGGATAAATGCTGATGGTGATATCACAACATCGCCATGATAGTATCCCTGGGACCAATTGCTGTAAACTGACAGGCATCTACATGGGTGCTTTTGCTGACCTGCAGCAGTTGGATACCCTACTAGGCAATGGGTTATTGGTCAAGTAAAGAAAAGGTTTTGGTATGGATTTTCATCATTAAAGTGAATGAAACTGTACAAGAAGGCATGTGCTAGCACTTTCACAAAAAAAAAACCTTTCTTAAGATGTCTGTTACCTGATTTAACAGCTGTTTTTCCAGCTGAAGATGAAAATCAAAGCAGCATGAGTGATGGAGTGTATGACTAGAAGGAAGATCATATATACATCAGTATATCTGTGACTACAGTATTCTCTGTGTTGTTGCAATAAAACCGTGCATTGCTTATCTCTGCAGGGAAAGGTAGTGTACTGTAAACAGTTTGAGAGTGGTTTTGAGGCGTGATTGTATTGCTGTTCGTCTTTTAGCTCAACCAGGAATACATCAGCTAACAGGAGGTTTATTCCGAACACAGATTTACATTACTTTAATTAAGAAAATTTGACTAAAAAGCACATTTCAAGTTGTGTGTGTTCTGTGTCAGGTGTGTGCATGGGGAGTATAGAGCTACTGAACTGAGTGTAAGATAATCAGCGGATTCACCTGTTTGGCATCATGATCACGGGCGATGCTTTTACATTGTTGTAGATGTTGTCCTCAATTATGACTTTCTCGTTTTGGTAAGGAAAACTTATCAGCAACTTCAAAGCTAAATTAGCTGTGTTTCTTTATGTTGTAGCATAGCAGGTCAAACTGTTTCACTCAATGAACCAACTCGCAAAACTACCCCCAGTTTTACAGGGTCATCCTCTCTCTGCTCCTTATCGGTGGACTTTTGGATGCCTCCTGAGAATCAAGAAGGAGAAAGCTCAGGCAGGTCTCTGACCAGACATGTTTATTTTGTACAGATGGTGCAAATGAGCAAAAATTGTTGGCTTTTTCTTGGGACCTTTCCCTGCAAATACAAAGCAAGGCTAGTCAGTTCCTTCAGTTCCTTCTTCACCCTACTGTCTTACCCAGGTGGCTGCTATCTGCTGTGTACCAGTGTAGAAGAACTGGTGGGTGGCCAACAGGCTGGAAGGCAGCTTTGCAGAGAAGGACCTGGGGGTCCTGGCTGGCACAAAGTTAAATGTGAGTTAGTGGTGTGCCCCTGCGGCACGGCAGGCCAGCAGCATCCAGGGCTGCATCAGAAGAGCATTGCCAGCAGGTCAAGGGAGATGATCCTTCCTTTCTACTCGGCACATCTGCAGTGTGCACGGGGCTTCCCAATACAAGAAACTTGAAATTCAAAACCTGAATTGGTCAGCCTGCTTTACTGGACCTTGCTTGAGCTGGGGCGTTGGACTAGACAATCTCCAGAGCTGCTTTCCAACCTCAGCCATTCTGTGAGTCTGTGTGATTCTGTTTTCCAGCTGTAAAGTGGGCTGGCATTTGTTTTGGGCAGAAACAAGTGATTGAAGGCTATTTAAAACTAATTTAAATTTAGATAGTGTCTGATCTTATGCTCCTGATAAAGGTTTAGCACATGGAGGCAAGTAATTTACATGGATTTATATGTAGACTTACAGAGAGACGAATTCTAGATACGCTGTCAGCACTAAAACTCTGGATACTTCGGCTAGGAGGAAAATGCCACCGAATTGGTGAGGGAAAAAGCCTCCAAGCACTTCGCATGGGCACAACCTGTGAGCCCGTGGTAAAAGTCACTCGGTGCAGAGCTGCCTTTTGTGAGAGGAGTCTTATGGGAGGCATGAATCTCATGAGACTGTTCTCACAAAAGGCAGCTCCGCACCGAGTGACTTTTCCCATGGATTTCCGTGTGTGAGCAGCTGTGGTAGCAGTGAAAATTATGCTTTCATGAGCATTTAAGTGATTTAGGAGAGTAAGTCCATTTAATTTGCAACAGGACCTTGAGTCTTTGAATTTCTTTTGAAAACTGGGTGCATCTTTTAAGCTTGTTTTTGAAAACCCATCAAGAGTAATCCATCCTTCAGACTTTAGCATGAAACTGCTTTAATGCACTTGATATGATGTTGTTGGACATTTTATTGACTTGTTCTGCACACACCAGATTTTTCAGCAACAGGTGAGAAAAAATTATTAAGTCCCCATTTGGATTTTACAAATACAGAAATTCTGGAATTTTAAATATATATATGGCTAGATTTTAGCCCACATATGTTTTTTGACATTTGTGTTTGAACAAACATATTTGAACATTTATTTGAAATGCATTTGTATATTTTAACATGTCTTGCATATTCAGGTGTTTGTGTATTGAGGTGTCCACCCCAAATGTTCAGACAGTTTAACCATTGTGGTGTGGTATGTATGACCAGTTGAGCACCGTTGGTTACTGACTTCAGGTATCTTGGGATCCTGGCAGAGCACCCTGCTGTGAAGACATGCAGATCTCTGAACGTGTGTTGTCAGGTTTATATGGGTAACAGTGAAGCAAGAACTATTTAAAAAGGGGAGACAGATCTACATGAGTCACTGTTGCAACTCCTGTCCCAAGGAGAGCTCTGCTGTGTACACAAAATTAAGTTTTTGACCTTTAAGATAGGTGCAGTTTGGAGATGTAGCTTGGATAGGCTGTTTAGAGATGCAGGGAACGGAGACGGGCTGTTTGGAGATGTAGGGAATGGTGACGGGCTGTTTGGAGATGCTGTGAAGCAGCTGCTGAGCTGCCACTGCCAGCTGTTTTCTCCCGTGTCTGATTGCAAGTGCTCTTGGTTTGTGCCTTGCCAAAAAAAGCAGAGAAGCCCAATTCAGGCAGAATTGAGGGCTCGGGTGTTTTATTGGCATGGGGAGACTCTTACGTCTGCCCTTGTTGGCTGTGTCTTCATCCCTCACACAGCATTGCCTGTGTCACTTCCCATGTCAAGGTGCCCTCATGGAGTAGGACATCCAGGGACCACACTAGATCAAGGAGATGAGGGTCCCAGATCCATGGGACTGAAGAGGAGTGTGTGCCTGTAACAGAGTTGAAGGTACCCCGACTTCGCAGTCCTACCAGGTTCCGGACCAGACAGGGCTCCTCAGCCCTTTGTCCTCCTGTCAGGAGCATGTCCCTTCTTTTCTCCTTCCTCCTCCTCCCTCCTGCTGTTGGTGTTACCTGTGCTCACCTCCTCCCGCAGACACGGCAGTGCCAGGAGTCCAGCAAAGTAAAAAGCTCGTTGAGGAGCCTGTGCTAGAGGAGATGGGGTTGTCCCAGGTACTACGTGTGCTATGGTGGGTGTTGGCCCTGGTCTTCTCTGTCCTTCCTCCTGCTTTGCCAGGTTCCTTGCAGATCTCCCCTAGGATTTGGTGGTCCAGGTCAGATCAGAGCGTGGCACTGGAGGACCCAGAAGGGGACAAAGCTCCCTTCCCACCGTGTACCCTTGTTGGTTAGCAGACTGGCAGTGCTCTCGCCTCTCCTGGCAGAACTCAGACAAGGAGGCGATGGTACCACAGCAGCCTGTTTTGTTGGCCATTTTCTCTGTCTTATTATAAAAGAGTCGACAGTCAGAAAGCTGCCTGTCGTGCCTGCTCTGAGGGTGCTCATGGTCATAGGTGGTCATGGGCTAAGAGCCTCCTGCCTGTTCTGTGACAATGACAGTAAAAGCTGCACAGACTTTCAGGACTCAAACCATCTCCAGGAGGTGACCCTGGCACTGTGACGTGCTGTGCAATCTGGTAGGAAAGCATTTGCTTCTTGCTTTCTGGCTAAGTGGGGCTTGGTACTGCGTCAGGCGGCGGCTGTGTGCTCACCTGGCTGTGTGCTAACCTGGCTGTGCCTTCCTTCCGCAGGGAACGATCTCTTTCTGGTTGCAGTCCACGAGCTGGGACATGCGCTGGGTCTGGAACACTCCAATGATCCCAGTGCTATCATGGCTCCTTTCTACCAGTACATGGAAACACACAACTTCAAACTGCCCCAGGATGACCTCCAAGGGATTCAGAAAATCTACGGTGAGCAATGCAACCCACTCATCTATTTACACTGAGCTCCAGTCTAGTGAGTATTTTACAGCTGCAGACAAATAGCCCCCAAAATGCTTGCAGCTGGTGGGCTAGATTTCCTGCCATAGCTGAATGGGGAACTGGTTAAAGCCCTTGATCCACACCAGATCCACAAGCCAAACATCAGATGACCATCCCCCTGGCAGTGTCTTTGCACAAGTCAGGATAACCAGACTTCTGTGATCTCGTTGCTGCTCCGTCCCTCGCTATGGCCCCCATGTCAAGGAGCATTAGAAAGGGAGAAACAGGCAGTTGCCGTGCCCCAGGTTTGTCCATTAGGAACAGCCAGTGCACACAGAGGGGAAGAACGCGAAGAACATGGAACATCAAGGAAAGGTAAAAATATTTATGCACTCGTTGTTTTTCTGTATATCTCAAAGGTAGGGGGAAAAGGTTTGGATCTGCTTAGGGAACACTTTACTGCTTTTAATCTCCAGCTGAACATTGTTGTACAACACGTGCCACAAAGATATGGGCTGAAGGTAAAGAGAGACAAAAGGAAGCAGAGAGATTATGGGAGAAAACCAAGGGGCTGGAGATGGTGCGTTACCACGTGATGGAACCGTGGGTACCAGGGTGTGAGGACAGGGGCCTTCAGAGAATTATTGGGTGAAGCAGAGGAAAGTGCAGGTTTGAGGAGCCACCGTCCAGGTGAAACTGAGCTGGAAGATGCTGAGGGATACAGTCTGCAGCAGCCCATGCTGTCAAACACCCCTGATTTCATACTTAGAGGAAAGTACAAGTTTGACAAAGAGGTTACTTAATAAATGTAGCTTAGAGCAACTATGCTGTGTAGCTGTGCAACATCTGCATCTGCTTGACATCTGGAATTGACTCCAGATTATTATTATTATTATTATTATTATTATTATTATTATTATTATATAGTTACTAGTTCCCAGTGCCAGTAGAGGAGATATTATATGAATTAAACCTAAAAAACCCCAAACAAACAAAAAAACCCCCAAAAAACCAAAACAAAACCTTAAAAGATGGTTGTCAGTGGGACAGCTGGTGTGTCTAAGGGATTGCTGCTGGGATGAGTGGCAGACCTTACGCTAGTCAACATTTGCACCAGTGATCTGCCACTGAATTTTAAATTACTGCTAATCAAATTTGCGCCAAGACCTATAAGACTCTAAAGCAGTACAGCAAGACTTTAGAGGGGTAAACTATGTAAATTATTTGAATCTGATTGTTTGGAGGTTTTTTTTGTGACTAGAATGAGATTCATTTGTTCAAATGTAGATGCCTAAAGAAGAGAAATCTCTTTCCTTCTGGGCTACTTTCCCTGACTCCTGCCCGGGAAGTGAAAAAAGCCCGGGCATTTGTAGAGTGCAGTTCATCCTCACTGGAAGGCAGATAGCCAAGTAAGGTCCAACATTTAAAATAAGATGGCTTGAGGTACACACGGGGGGAACTGGCTCTTCCCATGAGTGCAGCTGAAGATTTCTCTTTATTGTTCATCACCAGGATGAAGTTGCATGGCAATTGTCCTCTGGTACATTTAATTATGCATACTTCAACATAGTGTATATTCCAATACTCGGGATAGCAGAGACTGGATGGTTTTGAAATAAAGTGCTGGGGTAGTAAGTATTAAACTTTCATGAAATAATATATCCAAGTTTTTCATTTTTAAAAGCTGCTAAGATGTCATTATGCGGTTTCTATTTTGAAATGTTGATTTAGTTCCTGTGAACTTCGACTAATCAGAAAGAAAAAAAAATCTTAATTCATCACTGACAGTGAAAGTGCAATCAAGAAAAAATTTCTGGTTTCTCTGTTTTCAGATAAGTTTTTGGAAAGGGAGCAGCTAAGGAATTGCCAGCCATGCTGCTTCGCTTCTGTGGTTCAAGCCAATGGCAGCTGGGGCTGAGCTGGGACCAGCACGGCTTTGGCAGGGACCCAGTGCCCAGGGCTGAACAAAATGGGGCTCCTGGGCCCAGGGGTGGGGATGGATGTACTGGGAGATGCTGGTCATGGCCGTTAGGACCTGTTAGTGCCCTCAGGGTCCTGACACTTGGTGGGAGCACTGCACAGCGTCCTGTGCAGGGTTGCGACAGAGCAGAGACTTGGCAGCAGCACCAGGGCGCTGCCACTTACTGTCACCTACGTAGTGACGTTCAGCTTTAGCTGCGTACTGTGGTGAGATTCTCTCTATGCAATATAATCTGCTTTAAATTTTAACTCTGCTTGAAAGCAGCAGTCTGAATGAATTACTGCCTCGTGCAGAGTTAGTTTGTTGACTGTCGTGGAAGCTCGCAGGGCGCTTAGTTGCCCAGGGAAGCTGTGGATGCCCCATCCCTGGAGGGGTTCAAGGCCAGGCTGGATGAGGCTTTGGGCAACCTGGGCTAGTGGGAGGTGTCCCTGCCCATGGCAGGGGGGTTGGAACTTGATAATCTTTAAGGTCCTTTCCAACCCAAACCATTCTATGATTCTATGATTTCTGAGGCCTTTGGACCAGAGTGGGTTGGGGCTGGTGCTGGCGGCTGCGGAGGTAACTAGTCCTGTGGGGAGAAGAAGGAGCAGCTTCTGCAGGAGGAGCTTTGATTCCTCAGGTAGAGATGTTGGCCCTTAGAGTTACAGTCCAAAAAGTAAAGTTTAGTTTAAAACTAGGGTTTACTCCTGTGGTTCACAAAGAAAAGATGGAGGATGCAGGTGATGTTGCTCTGTGGAGCTGGAGCTATGAGAACAGATCCTTTCATCTGAGCTTCTTAAAACTGAGAAGGGACGGCTGAAATATCCTTCTTGTAGCTTTAGCAGGAACGTTCAACTCGTGTGTTTTAGTTCCTCTGTCCAGTGTGTTTTGTTGTGCCTTGGGAATGCCAGAAGCCCCATCTACCAGAGCACCTGTCCAGAAATCAAAAGCTCCTGCTTTCTTGCTGCTTTGACATTCTCTACAGTGCAGCAGCATGTGCTCAATATCTATTATTTAGGATCCTGCTGCACAAAATAACTCAAAGCCAGAGCCGCTGCCTTGCCTGTAGCTTCTTTTTTAAAAAATCAATTCAATTAAAACTTCCCATTTTTCATTCCACTGTCGTTGCTAGAACTAGAGGCTCTACTAAAGCTTAAGTCCGTTTTGTCTCCTTCTTTTGAGAATGATGCATTTAAGATATATTTTTATGTTGTATCTGTGTTTATCCATTAGAAAAGAAATATGTCTAAATCTGTCATATAAGGTTTGTTGGGTTATGAAGTTACTTTCTGCTGGATTTGTTTCAAAACTCACCTAAAGGGACAGGAGGTGATGTGAACTCTTGTTTGTGCTTCATGCTTCAATGCTTAAAACATTATTTCCACTCATGAGCTAATGGAGAAGAGGCCAGCGTGTGTGGTGGAGTGAACGGTCAGCCAGCCAGCAGTGCTTCATCTTCTGATAGGGGCTCCTTGCAGCATGTTCCTTCATCCTACTTCTTTCATCCTACAGATCTGAGTATAAGAAAATGTTCTGTTTTGCAGTGGAGCAGACAAGCACCACAGCTGGAGCATCTTGCAGAGCCCCAAACTCTCATCATTTGCCTGCCTAAGGCTGGGAACTTTGGACTCAGTTTTCTTGCACCCAAAGCAGAGAACCCAGCCCCAAGGTGAATAATGTGGTTACAGAGCCCAGGAGAGCGTTCCCGTTGGCTTAGAGCAAGGATTGCAGCCATGGACGCTTGTCTTCCAGGTGAATGTTCTATCACCCGGGTGGCAGTTGGTCATTCAGAGGAGAACTGTGCGAGAAGGGCTCAGGAAACCCTTCCTGCCACCCAGTGATGATCCCAACTGCCCGACCGTTGGGTACGCTGTGGGTGCTGGGGCTTGTTCTGCAGAGTGTAGTGCACTGTGGCAAGGAAATCCAAACTAACTGAAGCAGCTAATTCACTTCACTGCTGGAGTCTAACCCCAGATTTAGCAGATTTACCCAGCCAGCAAGTGAATGAGTCCTTCCAGAGCTCTGAGCTGCTGTGGACGGCTGTGTCTCGTCCCTGAGATAGCTTGCTGGCAGACAGCTCATTTCATGTGAACCTCTCTGCACGGCCCTGGAGTCTGCAGAGCAGCCAGGTGGGTTTCTCTCACTCTCTTTGGCTCATTTGGATCATACCTGTTGGTTTGAAACTGAGGAGCCTTTCCTGTGTCCCTGGCCAGTCCTGCAGAAACGTGCAGGTAGCTCAGCTTTACAACCCAGGACCCCCCTGTGTTACTCAGAAGCATAACTGCCTGTGGTAGTGTGGATGACAGCTTTATTCTTGGAGTGAATATTAAGATAGACAGGTTTGTTTGCAGGTGGATCATTACCTCCCCTGGTCTGAAACAAACGGTGTCCTCTGCAACGGAGGGCTGGGAGAGCTGCCGGCTCACGCAGAGCTGGCTGCGAGGGATGCGGAGCCAGGCAAGATGCTGCTCCTCCAGGCAGGTGGTGTGCAGTTGAGGGAACACTCTGTCAATAGCCAGGAGGACGGTACGATTATAGTTTGTCCTCAACTATCGACACAGTGGCTCCTAAATGCCTCCTCTCTCTGTGTTATCTTCACAGGTCACCTTGGTATTCAGATGGTCTGCGACAGAGGAAGCATGAAGGGAGGAGGCTAAGTGCCAGTGGTGGAAGTCACACTCGGAAGGTGATCTGCTGTGACCCAAAAGCTTTCTGACATTCTTTGCCTTGATTGTAATAGAGAGGAAGAAAGCCTTCTTCTCCACACTGTCTGTAAACTCCCAGCAAGTTGCTTCCCTCCAGAACGTAGAGTTTCCAGCTCCAGGAGGTTTCTTCCCTGCTTCCCACGTGGAAGTGGCTGCAGGCTCAGCCCCGGGGGTGGGTTCGGCTCCGGTGCTGGGATCACACGCAATAACTAGGTGACCGGGTTCAGGCCCAATGGCAGACCCATGCAGTAGCCTCTCTCACTTAATTTTTCTCTCAATGAGATTTGTTCTGACTCATTCTCTGAAGTTGCTTGGAAACGTAGTGCTAGAGGCTGTGATCTGCCTGTGATGCTGCCTGGTTAGTTACATCAGTGGTGGGTGTCGTCAGTTCCTATAATAAATCCCAAGGTGCCAGCATCTCTTAAGTAATTCTTTGTTCACACGTCCTCTCTGCTGCTGATAAACCTGTTATATCCTGCCTTTAGCCATCTGTTTTGGAGGCAGGTTACTGTGGTGGGATTCTGGAAATAGTAATGACTGGCAAACCACGTAGGGTCTGTTCACTCTGCTTTCACGCTAGGTTGTGCTCTGAAGTGGCTTAGGTCTTACGAGATAGCATCTTTCTTCAGCAATGGCCAGGCTGTGCTGCTGCTTTCCGTCCCCTGGACTGCAGACCAAATTCTGCCGCCTAGCACTTGGACTCGAGGAGTTTCATGCTGTATGTGTGCTTCTCTGCTCTTTGCATGTGCATAACTGTAGGTTTACCTTCCACCTTTGGCTGTGAATCCACCCTCACTCAGTGACAAAGCGAAGGCAGCAATTAAACATGCAATCTGGGTAACCACAAGAGGAGACGAGACTTCAATCGGGATAAATTAGAAGGTCCAGAATGCATAAAAACAAGAAGAGGAGTGAACGATAGCAAGGAAAAAATCCATGGCTGGCAGGGAAAGATAGTAAGAGGTGTAATTTAAGTGAAATGACAAAGTCTGCATCTCAGCAAGTTGCAGTACCACCTGCAAAACGTGTGGGAAGCCTTGTCAGTGCTGGGTGCCTCCTTCAGAGCAATGCACCAGTGCTGGTTTGGCCACTGCAAGCAGAGAGTGTGTGCGGTGGCCCAGCTCCTGCTGTTGGCCCTGCCTTGTGATCTCTTTCTCCTGCTTTAGCAGATGTTCCCATTCGCGCAGGTCCCTGGCTCACGTTGCTGCTTTGCACCATCCTCACCGCAGTCTGTACAGCTGCTTCTGCCTTGCGAGTTTACTGCGTTCTGTTTCAGTGGCGTCTTAGGGCAAATTGAAACCTTCACGTCGGTCCCCTGGGTTGCAGGTGCTATTTTAATTTTCCTCTTCTCTATAGAAGACTGTGGGCACTCAGCTGAATGTGAGCGCGCTGAACGTGGCTGCTGTCCTGCAGAAGGGGCAGGGCAGGCTGCAGCCTGGTACACAAGCGGGCTTTGCTTGTGAAGAGAGTGAATCTTTAATAACTCCAATCATGCATGAGATGTTAGACTTCTAGCATACGACCACAATGCTATAGTCCCTAATCTGCACCTTACTATCAGGTTCTGTGTGTCTTTGTGACCCATCAGACACATTCATCATAATTTTCTTTAGCTATTACTCCTGTCTCACCCTTTTTTCCTTTAAAAGAGAGGTGGAAAAAAATGTTATGTCCTAATGTTACTGCCCATGGTCATCTCTATAAATTCTTGCTCTCTTCTTCTCTCAAAGTGTGGAGGCTTGGGCTTGTTGTTTCAGGAAATCCAGAACTCCTGATTTGAGTATTTCTATGCATTTGCTGTGTGTGAGAAGCTGAACTGCCCCGACTTGGCAATCGCTCCCTTTCACACTCTGTGTCTTTCCAGCGAGCCATTTGAATACATGACACGCAGTGACTTCTTGGGTCCCTTCCAGACGATCCCCTCTGACACAGACATGCCTCTCTGCATCCCAGGTTGCTGCACAGCTCACCTTGTTTAGGGGCAACAGTGCTCCTTGGAGTCCTCCTTACAGTCATGTTGTGAATTTGCTTCTTGCTGCTTNAATCCCCTCTGACACAGACGTGCATCCCAGGTTGCTGCACAGCTCACCCTAAGGGCAACAGTGCTCCTTGGAGTCCTCCTTACAGTCATGTTGTGAATTTGCTTCTTGCTGCCTCTGGCAACACTGGAATCTGTCCTGTGCTGGAGCTGGTGGAGGTCTTCTGCAAACTACCAAACAGCAATTAAACCAACCACCAAAGAGGCTTTTCTGATCAATGGCTGGCAACAGAAATGCATCCCTGCTTTGGTCAGTGCACGGCAGCGTTAGCCTCTTGCAAAGGGGAGCGAACGAACAGCGACACTTCCCTCATGCTTCTGTAGCAACACCCTGTGGTCTCCTTGTAGCGCTGTGTTAGCAGGGGGATCCTATCCTGTAGCACATGTGTTAGAGTTTTTCAGTGTGATTTACAAAACACATGTGCTCAAAGCCACGGGGATGGCAGCACAGAAGGATCACACTGCTGTTCAGTGAGAGCCCTGCCGTGGGCAGTAAGTCGCTGCTTAGTGTTTCCTTGCTTAGGTCCCAGTCTTACCTGTCCTTAACGTGAGCATTTCCTATCTTCCCCAAGCATGTACATTGCTGGGTTTCCACCTTAATTTATTCAGGTACTGTACCTGGCATCAAGTGCCGTTTTGGCAGCCAAAACAGGTCTCCAGTTTCCTGCTCCTTTTAAGTCGCCAAAGCAGGAGCTGAACACCATGTCCTCACGTCCCACCTGAACAAACCAGAACCCCGGCTTGCTTTGTGTAAGGTCTGTCTGGGACCTCCCTTCTTCTGCAGCGTATCCCACTGTACCCACTCAGTCCTGCCTCCGTGAGCTCTCCAGCCTGACCCCGCAGTGCCAGCGAGCGTGCCCCTTGTTGGAGGAGATGCCTTTGCACCGCCCGTGTGCTTCACACCCCAGTAAGCTGCCTGTGGCTGTATTAGCAGATGGTGTCTGTGCCTGCTGGCAAGCGTAACAGCAGCACATCTATAGATACAGCAGTATTCAGGGATCACAGAATCACAGAATCATGAAGGTTGGACAAGACCTAAAGGACCATCAAGTCCAACCGTCAACCCAACACCACCCAGCCCACTAACCCATGTCCCCAAGCACCACATCCACACGTCTCTTGACCCCCTCCAGGGATGGTGACTCCACCACTGCCCTGGGCAGCCTGTTCCAATGCCTCATCACTCTTGCAGTGAAGAAATTCTTTCTAATATCCAGCCTAAACCTCCCCTGGTGCAACTTGGATGGTGTTAAGTAAATAGAGCGCTGAGGACTTGGCACCCCCTCTGTGTGCATTTTGGGGAAGGGATGGCTATAGGGGATTAGCTCCAGCTGTGCCCTGTGGTGCCTGCTTGCAGCTGCAGTGTCCTGGATGTGCTCCAGAAGTGCATCTTCAAGTGTAGCTTTGCCCAAAAAGAATGCCTTTCATGAACATCAGTGTGAATCGAAGCACAGAAGTTGCCAGTGACAGAGCATCTCTTCAAAAGCACGCTCCTGAGCGGAACTGAAAGGCTGGTGTAGGTGGAGGGGTGCCCAGACAGCCAGGCTAACGAGGGCTTCAGCCCCTCCAGACCTCTGCTGTGTACTGTTTGGGGAAAATCCACAGCTCACTAGCAGTGGCAACATCACAGTTTGGGAATTTTACTTGAAACAGCTTTATAGTGTGCTAAGATACTGGGCAATGGACAGCTGATAATGGAGGGGGATGAGAAATACACCATCAGTAAAATATGATCTGTTTCATGTAGACAGCTTTCCAAATGTAATTATCAACAGCAAATCCTCATCTACAGGATTTCTGTGAGCAATATTTGATGTCTTTTATTAAAGTTCTGGAATAAAGGTAAATAAAAGTAGTTGCTAATAAAAATGGCATATGGCCCAAAATATCACATTATGAGGACAAATCACCTTGAAGAAATATAATGATCCATTTGAAAAGCTTTAGAAAAGAGTTGTAAGTCTCCAGATCTTAAAACCAAAACACATTGAAGCAACAGACAGAAGGAACTGGTCTATTGAGCTCATTAAGGAGAATTTAAAAATCATCCTCATCAAGACCTGTAATGATTAAATGTTGAGAAGCTGGAGATAAGAAAAAAAATACTGAATCTAAAACTGCACAAACTCAGACAATAGGTAAGGCATAGATGTTATCAGCGACAGGGCTTAATCACTGGAACAATTTGCTGGGCATTCTAGAGGATTTTCTATGGCTTGAAATCTGCACAATGTGCTGTCTCTGCACCAGAAGCGCTGGGCTCGTGGCCGGGCTCACAGGTGGAGGTACTGCAGGAAGCACTGTTACCCAAGTGGTACTTACTCTCTGAACAGAATATCCATGAAACCCACATCCAGGGTTCTTACCTTTACAACCTCAGTAACAATGACAGATGACAGTTTTCTCTGCTGGCTTTGTCAGTAGCGGTGATTTTCACTAACCTAAGCACCCTTCCGGGATGTGTTAGGCACTCACTCGTTAGAGGAACCCTTTGAAAATGTCACATTGAAGAGCTAAGTTGACATGGGGACCCGGGCACCTAGCCATCATTTTATGCAGCATGGTTCAAAACGTTTAGCTGTACAAGTTCTCTTCTAATCCCACAGGTGCGTAACCCCCACGGGTGTCTAAATCCTTACTCGTACATTCCTTCTCTGGGTAGGGCAAGGCAACCCCCCGCAACAGGGTGACTGTCAGCCTCGGAGGCTGAGCCTCGTGCGAGTGTTCAGCAACCCCAGGTGGTGAAGGCACACCAGCCGTGCTGCTGAACCCCGAAACGGGGAGACTGACGCAGCCGCCAGGAAAGTCCGCTCACGAGGGGAGGGTTGTCCTGCAGTCATAGAGTCACAGAACGGTTTGGGTTGGAAGGGACCTTAGTGATCATCCAGTTCCAACCCACTGCTATGGGCTTCGCCCCTTCAGAAGCACTGGGCAGGAAGAGGTTGAAACCATAATCGGTGCGAATCAGCGATCAAATCCCATTTGGTTACAGCAGGTATAAAACTTGCCCAAACCTCTTGCTTCCAGTAGCCCTCTGCTCATTGCCCTTCTAACCTGGGGACTCCTCTGAGATGCAACAAGGAGTCTATGATGTTCTTAATTAGATTGGGTTCAGATTTTGTCGCTGTTAACGAAATCATCCTGTGGCAGAGTCGGTTTAAAAGCAGAGCTCTGCTCCAAGGCTGGCGCGTGTATTTTTATGACTCTTTACATTGCTGCAGCCTTGGCAGATCTCAAAGCTGGGCCGGGTCAGGACCGAAGGGGAGAACCGTGCTTGTGGGGTGTGTCATTCCAATGAGAGCATGGTCCCTTCTCACAGCTGTGCATCAGAGTTCTCATGGTGTGCTGCAAGCAAAGATTAGTGACTAAATGTAATAAAGTAAATGCTTTCTAATGTCTAAATTCCCCTGCAGTTCCCCTTAGATTGTAGCGTTGGTTTGCACACTCTAACTTGTGCCTGATTGTGCTTTGGGGTTTAGTTTTTGGTTTGGGGTTTTTTTTTATGTTCTACTAAACATTTCTATTCAAGGGTTGTTACCTTCCATTTCGGTTGGGAATGTGATTGGTGTGGTTCCTCCTTCCTTTTAGCTCCAGCCTCCTTGGGAAGACCTACAAAACCATACTGGCTCTTCTTCAGTTCGTATCTGTTGTGGGACACATTTCACGTGTGGATGCATCTCGTTCTGCTCCCCATTTCTAGGGCACGAGCTCTGCATAAGGAGGATGTAAATTCCTCGCAGTGCTGGTCGACCAGCCTCTTGCTTTTTAAAACCTACGAGGGAAGCACAGAAAACTTGTCCAAACTCCTCTACTTTGCTAAACATTTTTCTTTTCACTTCTAGGTCCTCCTGTTGAGCCCCTGGAGCCAACCAGGCCTTTACCGACTCTTCCTGTTCGCAGAATTCACTCCACTTCGGAAAGAAAACACGAGAGACAGCCAAGACCTCCTAGTCCTCCTCTGGGTGACAGGCCATCTCCTCCTGGCACGAAACCGAACATCTGTGATGGCAACTTTAACACCGTGGCTCTCTTCAGAGGAGAAATGTTTGTTTTCAAGGTACTATGAATTCCTGCTTACGCATTAATTTTTCTTTAGTTTTATTGCTGGAAAACATTACTAGCAGTATAAGGCAGTGAGATTTGAAATGTCTGTGAAAATAGCTGTTCCTCTGAGGCTGGTGCGTGAGCAGTATTAGAGGGAAATCTAAGCAGATTGGAATATTTGGAAACGGTCCCTGATGGGATTCACAAAATGTCCAGGCAGCCTGTGCACCAAAACGTGAACTAGATGCACTGGCAGGCAATTCAGACACCATCAAGCTCCAAGAGGAGCCACCTGTAAAGCCAGAAAGCTGGGATGACGCCTGGTTGCCTCCAGCGATGGCATGCATTGGGCCCTGGGCTCCAGGGAGTGCTCAGCCCACCTGAGCTCCTGGGGATTTGGGTCAATCTCACTTGTAAACTACAGCCAGGGAGGGAGGAGAGGCTTTGCTCAGTAATCCACGTTAGAGTGCCTTGAATGCAGAAATCCACGGTCCCATTCCCAAAATACCTCTGGCTCTCCCTCTGCCCAGTGGGTGTGAATGTGGAGAGGGATGTATTGAAGGTCGTGACGTGGATAAACTACATCAGTTGCAGAAAATGCCCAAACTGAAACTAGCTGAAGGCTGGGGCAGTGTCTGGGAGAAGTCTCACAGGCTCATCCCTCATCCACTACGGCTTTAACTAATGATCTCCTCTCTAAAAGGATGTTTCGTAATTCCTTTGTGCCTTTGGACACTGTGTGCTTCACACCGTCACCAGGTGCCGCTGAGGCTGTGTGACTCCCCTGGGCTCTGGCAGTTGAGCACCAGTGGTACCAGCACGCGTGTGACACCCCAGTGACGAGGCATGCAGAGAGGTCGTGCACAAACCAGTTCATAACTGGCTTATAACTGTGGACTTGCTTCCCCCTGCTCCTTTTTCCTCTCCTCCTTCCCACCCTTTTTCACAGCACCAGCAATCAACTTCTCACCCTTCTGGCTGCCATCTGCCCCACGAAGCGCTTCCCCCACTGGCGACAGTGCTGGGCTGGAGCTGTCACCTGAGCCAGGACTCTGTCTGTAATGGTTCTGGGACCTAGGCAGGGGTTAGTAATGCTGGATGCTGGACGCCCAGCCTGGTTTGACTGCAAGATAAAAATACTCAGTCTGAAGAGGCTTCTGGTTTTCTCAGGATCGTTGGTTCTGGCGCCTGCGCAACAACCGAGTGCAGGAGGGATACCCCATGCAAATCGAGCAGTTCTGGAAAGGCCTCCCCGCAAAGATTGACGCAGCCTATGAGCGATCTGATGGAAAATTCGTTTTCTTCAAAGGTACGGTACCTTTCAGGACAAGCCCACCACACCTGCCCCACATCACCCTCATGATGAAGGTGGTGAAAACAGGTCCGTGGCTTTTTCCAAGGGAATGCTTCAAGCAGCCACTAAACCTTAAAATATAGTTTAGCCTGGGCTGGCCTCGCCAGGACGGTCTCTGTGTAAAGCTAATATTGATTAGTGGAAGTTGGCTTCCATATGATAACGAGAAATATCTCTGATTTCCCAGGGAGCGTCAGTCTCCTGCCTGTCTCCTTGAGTGCGTTCTGGCCGGGCGTTAGGGCTTCTCTGGGCACAGGGCACTCCCAGCCCACATTTCTGGACAATTGTCTCCTAAAGAGACAAAATGACCAACCTCAGCTGGGGCCCACACGAGCTCCTTGCACTGTGACGGTGTCTGAACAGGATTCTGTAACTTGAGAGCAGGTTGTAAGCAAGGAAAAGTGGCCGTAAAGCATCGGCATGTTCCCGTACAAACACAGCACCTGGTCTTCTGAATTTACACCTGCAGCTTCCGTCCCTCAGCTCAATAATCCACATTCAGACTTGGGAAGGCTCAGAGAGAGGCGGTTATTTGATCGAAAAGGATGGGCTGGCCTCCCGCAAGGAATTCCTCAGCCTGAATGAGGGATGCCAAAGGCAGGGTACGAGAGAAGCCTTTGAAATCATGCCTGGCCTAGAGAAGGTAAAAGGGAGAAGGTTGTTCAACCTCTTCCAAAACAAGAGCTGAGAAGCAGCAGGTTGAATCAGGAGGCTTCAGGTGGCAAATGAGGTGGAGGAGCAGCTTTTTCACACCATACAGTTAAGCCTGGAAGTCCTCAACGTGCTGTGGTTCCCTGTGGCTGTTTCATGTTTATATCAATTCAGCTACTAATTAGGCAAATCTGCTGTTTGTGTCCCCGTTCACCTCTAGGAGATAAATACTGGGTTTTCAAAGAAGTGACAGCAGAGCCAGGCTACCCCCACAGCCTGGTGGAGCTGGGGAGCTGCCTGCCCCGGGAAGGCATCGACACGGCTCTGCGCTGGGAGCCCGTGGGCAAAACCTACTTCTTCAAAGGCGACAGGTACTGGAGGTACAACGAAGACAAGAGAGCAACGGACCCAGGATACCCAAAGCCCATCACCGTGTGGAGAGGAATCCCCCAGGCTCCGCAGGGAGCTTTCATCAGCAAGGAAGGCTGTACGTACCTGCAGTTATCCCCCTGTGTGGTCACTAATCGCTTGTCTGCCCTGGGAGTTGGGTTGTTCGATGTGGGGTGTTCTGAATGTTTCCTGAGATAGGAATTGAGTCTCAGATGTCCTGGGGTCCCCAGCAGTCTGAGATCCTTCCCGTCCCTCATCCCACCCCATGTACCTCAACTGCTAAACCACATTACCGTAACGCCAGCTCTGGGGGGTGGGACGGGGATTTTTTTCCTGGTTTTGCCACCACAACAGTCCCTACCCGAGTTCTCCTGTCCCCTGACAGTGTGGGTGCCATCACTTACATCTTCCTCCTGGGTTTCACAGCTCAGTCACCCTGCTGCAGGCTCCAGCCTGCCCGACGTCCTCTGAATTGGGCCGTGCTCTGAGGGGGGGTCGGACCTCCAGAGGCTCCTTCCAGCACATTTCTTTCTCTGGTTGGAAGATGTTCTTCCAGCTGGGGAAAGGACTAACAGCAGGGGCTTGTGCCATTAAGGGGGTGTTTAAATGTGGGGCTGGGGGTGTGACAAGGGCTGGAGAAGGGCAGCAAGAGCCAGACACGCTGGAGGACAGTGGGAGGTGAATGCTTTCACCACTGCTCCCTTTTTTTTTTTTTTTCCCCCCTTATCACTTGAGAGTGATTAGAAAAGGAGTCACCTGGAGAGATGAGGGAAACAACACTGTTCAGCCAACACGCAGCATAACCCGTCAGCCTTCTAGTAGCGGCAGGGCCAGACTGCTCCTTACCAAAGGCCAAATCTTCTGGATTGTGTGGCCAAAACCTTGTTTAGCAGCTGCTCCCTCAGGCTGCTGAACAGAAACTTTCAGTGTTCTTCCAAACAGCATCACACCCAGTGATGTTTGTGTCCCTGCGGTGCTGCAGATGATGTTAATTGCTTGGTAACAACAAGCACATATCTGCAGATGCTTTAGCTCACTGCAGAGCACTTTAGTTAGGTTTTATTTTTTATTCACAGCTTGGCTTGGCCGGGGGAATGGTGCTCAGTGGGCGACACTGCACCCGCGAGCCAGGGCTCTGGCTTCTCCAGTAAATTCCAGCTCCACAGCCACCCGCACTGGTCGATGGTTTTGGGCTGCCCTGGGGAATTTTATTGGCACAGGCAGCTCCCACCTCCAGGCTCTCTGCACATCCTCATGCAAGCACAGCTTCTCAAGTTGGCAATGGTGTGGTGAGAGCTGTTCTCTGTTTTGTCTCCTAGTTTACACCTACTTTTACAAGGGGAAGGAGTATTGGAAGTTCGATAACCAGCGGCTGAGCGTGGAGCCGGGCTACCCCAGGTCAATCCTTAAAGACTGGATGGGCTGCAACCAGAAGGATGTTGAACGCAGCAAAGACAGACGCCTCCCCCACGACGATGTGGATATTATGGTGACAATAAACGATGTGCCTAGCACTGTAAATGCAATTGCAGTTGTCATCCCTTGCATTTTGTCTCTGTGTATCCTTGTCTTGGTATACACGATCTTCCAGTTTAAAAACAAAGAGGTGCAGCAAAACGTTGTGTATTACAAAAGACCTGTCCAGGAATGGGTATGACACAGCCCGCTGCACATTCCAACTCATTGAGCTGATGAGGACTATGGACAAAAGAAAAAGCATTTAAAAGCCTACCAAACAAAACTACTTCAGTGACCTACAAGTTTTGGACAGCCTGGGACTGAAAGAAGCAGGAAAACTGGATAAAATACAGGCAGCCTTGCAGTGTGGAGCCTCTTTCCTTCTTACTGCCTCAGTTGCGTGTCAGTCTCGGTGTGCCATCCTCCACAGGCTCACTCTGCCAACATCAGAGTCTTCAAGACAGGTTTGAACTGACCTGGGAAACTTCCTTCAGTTCCCTGCACCAGTGCTCCCTGTTAAACCCAGCATTCTCCAGTGTAGCTAAACCACCTCTGAACAGAACCATTTTTTTAATAGCTGCCTCATAAATGAATTAAGATCATGAAATCTATGAACAGGAACAATTCAGTATCGTAAGGAGAAGACATTCTGATGCTGAAGCATTCTAAAAGATCTTCTTAGTTTATTACGAAATCCAGGGAATTCCCTGGATACGATTTTCCAATACCTGCTGGTCAGATGTTTTGTACATTCATAACGAATCAACGCTGCCACTCAGCACAGTGCATGAGGAACCACGAAGCGCTCGAAGAGGTAAACGAGTGCTGAGCAGAAGCTCAAGAAGCACCAAACCAGCCACCACCATGTTACCTGGCAACATCATGCCCTAGATTGGGACAATCTGAAGACAAATAATTGGGTCTAAAAAAAAAAAAAAAAAAAAAAAAAAAAACCAAACAACAAACCAATGTTTTTGTTTTGGGAGCAAGCCATGAAAGAAATATTTAAGTGTCATATGATGTTGTTTTAAGCTCCCATCGCCAAGAAACAATGAACCAACAGTTACCAATATATTGAAAAGTATGTATAGACGTAGAGTGCACTCTGCCCCTGTTACGATGCCGGGAAAAGGTGAATTGTTGTTTTGTGGCATGTATAACTAGATTGTGGACTTTGTACGTTGGGTTTCAGGAGAATGGAAGTGTTTGTTTGGAGTGAGATCGTCGTTATATTTTGCTGAAATAGTCGAGGTACAGTAAGAATTAGGCCTGTTTATAAAACTCAATCCAATCCCTGTAGATGTTACAACCATTGTATGCCTTTGAAATTTGGGGTTTTTTTTGTTTTTGCTCACTTCTTCACAAGCAAATATTTGGCAAGGACCAAAGGAAGCATGCCACACAAGTAGAATGAGTTCAGCACTAGCCACTTTTGACAGAGACATAAAAATCAGGTCAAGGCTAGATAAATATCCAAACTTTTGGCTACTAACTCTTCACAAGTCTCTTCCTACAACAGTAGCTTCTGCTTCTCCCTCTCAGAGTTGGGAATGGTTGAGGATGTTGTGTCCTAACCAAACTGAGTCCTTGTTGTTGTTGACATTTCTGCCACGTTGAACAGGAGTGGCAGAAGTTTCTTGCCATGCAGGGGTGAAGTCCAGCCCTGTACAAAGTGCCATTGGTGGCAGCGCCCGAGCTGCTTTGCACGCTCTCTCCAAGGAGCAGGTGATGGGTGTAAGCCCTCTGCCTATAACTGATCCCATTCAGTGCAGGGGAAGTGCACTGCACAGAATGTCCCGTTAGTATAGAAAAAGCCCAGCTTTATAATGTCAGCTGGGGGAAAAAAAATAAATCCAAGGATGGCAAACATGCTAAAAATATTCCCAATGACAATGATGAGGAATGATGAAGCAGAAAGATATGTTGGCATTCTGGATTTCTAACTAGTGCTCAAATATTGCTCTGGTGAAGCAGGATAGACAAGTAGATGCTGCTAGTGAAGCCCACTAGGACTGCATAACACGTGGTCTTAAATTGTATTTTGTCCTTCATAATTGATTTTCATAGCCAAGCTGTTTATTGTGTTTAAACATAAAAAAAATATTACAAACATATAACAAAATAAGCGAGAAGCTAGTAGATGCAAAACTTTGAATTTTAGTGAAAAAAAAAATGTGATAATGTCTCATGATGGGTGAAGGAGTGCAAAGAACCAAATGAAATCGGAGCTTACTAATTAGACACCCCCCACGCTACTCCGTCCGTTGCTATGTGTACTATAGATGTGGTAGAATGCACACTGTGAACGCCACAGCCACATGGCACATCCACCTCATCTGTACGCTGCCATCTCTTTGGGACTGTGACAGCCCAAACCTTTGAGCAACTTCCAACAGCCATCATTAAAAAAAAAAAAAAATTTACAACCTAGAGAAATATCTGGTTTTGTTTGTATTTTTTTCCTCCTGCACAAAGACAGGTTTTTGGTCCATCCTGAGGAACAAGCTGTCCAGGCAGCACAACGCCGGGGTCGTTTCCTCGGCCAGCTGCCTGTTCCCTTGTGCAGCCGGGCACCCGCTGCAGGGAGCTGAACCGCCTGCCCTGCGGTGCCAAAATATCCCTTCCTCAAAGAGCCGCTGCTTCAAAGAGCCAGAGAAGGAGTTTGGTGCCTTTCCTAACTGCTTCCTACCTGGCTCCTGGCGCAGATGTTCTGTATTTGAGCTTTCCGGGGCTGTGGGGTGTTTGCAAAGGGGTTTAAGGGGCTGAGGAACAGTGCTGGCACTGGTGCAGCTGGGTGAGCAGCTGACCCACTTCCCCCGAATGCAATCCCCTTCTCCCCGCTATCATCTCTTTTGTTAGGATTAGCACCCGCGCAGTCCTGGGGTGAGCTGGATCCCGGCACAAGCATCAGTATCCGTGTAAGGGATAGATCCTTCATATCCCCCCCCCCCCCAAGCAATTTGCTGGGATCCTGTATTTTGCTGCAGAAACACAGCTCCTGACAGCAGAGCATCGCCTCCGGCTGCCTCCCGGCAGCAGGGCTGAAGCATCTCCACGGCCAGGTGGCCATGGTCCAGCTCCTGTCCGGAAATGCAGCTCCAGGACATATTGCCACCACGGGGGAGCGGGGGACAGCAGCGCTTATTCACCTCTAATCTCATAAGCAAGAGGCTCTCCTAGGCGTGCTCTTGGCGTGACACAGAGCTCTCTGCAGTACAGCCATTCGTACCGCCCGAGGGGAGCCCTGGCACACCGTCACCTTCAGTTGCAGCCCACTACGTACCCTGTACTGCACTCAACGGTCCACTTTTTTTTTTTTTTTTTTTTATAATTTCATCATGAGCAAAGCAGGCTCATTTTCCCAGGTAAGTTCGAAATGTGCTGGGATACACCATCACTGCAGTCAGAACAGAGGTGGTGCTCCGCTGCAAGAGGGGTTTAGTAAAGCTCAGAGGGATCTCCCACCTCACACCACGAGGACACAGGTTTTTAAAAGCCTCTGGGGAGGATCCTGCCATTAAAGCACACCCTGGCAGCTACACACCCTCTGGCTTCACAGAACCTCGAGTTGCAAGACTCCTCCCTCAAAACCTCTGGACAACTCTTGTCCATCCTCTCACATCCATCCCGGTGCCTGATTCCAACCTTTCTCATGGTATCGGGCTTAAGTGCACAGCTGCAACCAGCTGCAGCTCCTCAGATCATTCTTGCAACCCTTCGTAATACAAGTCCCGTGTTGCCTTCCACCTCCTGACAGCAAAGGTGGCACGTAGCCGTGGTGTGTAACCGTGAACTTCAGCAATTTCACTTTTAGGAATCGCGAGGACCCGCGGTAGCCATCCCCAGCACCGGTGACATAGGACTTGATTTTATTCCCTAACGCCTGCTTTTGGCATTGCCACGGGAGAGGTGCCGCCTTTGAGATAAAGCACAGAAAAAGGGTCGGTCCCGTGTTGCACAGTGCTTTAAGTGCCACAACCCGTGAAACACCAAGAGCCTCCCTGGTAACTGCCCTGTTCTGTAACCCTCCACCCGAGCTGTCGTTTCTCCCTGAACTGTTTCACGCTGTTGTTCTCTCACCCCCACGGCCCTGCAAGCTCTGACATTGCAAGGCAGGTTCTCATGAGAAGTAATGAGCCACAGCATGACACTCTCACTCCTTTCCCCTGGCTTATTTTGGAGTTTTTGGTTTACAGAAGAACCAAAATTTAATGAACAAAGTATTAGCCAAAAATACACTTTTGCAGAAAAGTTTGGCAGCCACTGTGCAACACTTGCATGTTCCCTACAGAGAGGATAAAGATGCCTCATGCTAATGATGGGCTTTGGGCTTTCTTTTCCTAATTAACTCCAAACATTCAGTTTGCTTTTTTGACTATTACTGAAGACTGAGCACGTCTTTGTTCAGATGCATACCTTCAGGCCAAGAATTTGCTCTTGCACTGCTCAGAGTTCATCACTACAGCTGTGAAATTTGGATTTTTAACCACAGGATACTTCACCTCGTGTTCAGCAGCCCTGAATTCACCTTTCTGTCAACCCATCAGTCCTTACTTGTCAGCAGAAGTCAGTAAGGGCCAAGTTCCCTGCACCAACCCCTGCCCCGGGACACAAGGACGCTGAACATCACAGCTCCCAGTGGAGCACCCTGTCACGCTCCTGGAAAATCCACCCTGCTCCTCTTTTTCCCCATCCTCAAGCATGTAAAAGGGCTTCCCTCATTCCATGGGATCACTCACCCAGGGTCCTTAAAAGCCTCTGGCACAAATCCTGCCAAATGCCTTTTGGAAACAGAGCTACCACTGAGACACACCCCCTCCATATCCCCAGGGACTCCTCCAGAGAACTCCACAGGTCCTGGAAGACAGGATTTGCCAGTCAAACACCAAGTTTATACTCTCACGATATCACGTATCCGTGTTTCTACTAATCCATCCTTTATTACAGTTTCTGTTCTCCTTGTACAGAGGTCCATCCCGCTGGGTCAGCATTCCCACAAACCCTTGCTGAGGCCGGTATCACGTCTGGCACTTCCCAGTTCCCAAGCTTCACTCAACTTTTGCGAGAGATCGCAGCCCACAGCCAGCAACACCCCACGCTGCTGCCTGTCTCCAATCCTCTCCGGCGTATCACAACCCCAACACTAACCAGTGCTTTTGCTGTTTAAGGATCTGGACTACACAGAGACTGGATTATTTCTCATTTAAGCAATTTTTAACACATAAGACACATCACGATCACCAATATAAACCAGGATTCCTGCTTACCAGCCAGAATGAAAAAGAAAACAAATTACAGAAATCGCAGAGGAAACTTCAGCCTTGCTCATTTCATGCCAAGACCGACAGCACCGCTCAGGCTCTTTGCCATTCCTACCCCAGAACAGCGCCCTGGGAGGTGGGCGAAGGAAAGCAGCTTCGCACCTAAATACCGAGACAGGCTAAGAGGAGGGGGGCTGGAGTCAGTGCCAAGAAAGGAGATCCATTACATCAAAGGGGCCAAAAAGACCAAAAATTGTCAGCTGTAGGAGCAAGGAGCCGTGAGCTGCTTACAGGCTTCCCCCTGGCAGAAGGAAGGGGAGCTGTCGGGGAACGGCACCACTGGAGACGGAGAGATGGCAGGACTGCTGCGATCTGAGGTCCCACAGCAATCTTCATTTCCAAGTTTAAGGAGCAACCTTTAATCAACCAAAACTTATAAAGCCTTCCCCAAACATCCAGCCAGTAGAACAAAAATGGAAGTTTACTTCATTTTCTACAAAGCCTGAAGCAGCAGGCTGGTGGTGCTCTGCCCACACTGCCCTCAGGACAGCACTCCCCAGGGGAACCCAGCTGAGAGGAGCTTCCACATACCCCTAGGATGGGAACTGGAAGCATTCCTGCGCCTCCAGTACACCTTTGCTGGGCAAGCAGAAGAAAAGCAACTGAGAGACCAGTGAGCTACAGCTCTGCTGAAAAGCAAATTATTATCTTCCACCTGAAAGCAGTATCTACAGCTCCTCATCATCACTGCCTGGCAAGGGCAGAGCTCTTAATGAGCAGCCTCCCAAATTTGTAACATCCTGAACAACTGAAAGGGAGTGACTGGTTAGAATCGTGTTCACTTAACCTTTGTCCCAAGATAACTCAAGATGAGGTGGTTTAAATCTTTTTTGATCTGCTGACTTCTAAGAGTTTCCCAGCACAGGTGGCTAACTCCTGCCCGCTGGCAACTGCACGCCTTTCTAGGCTCTCTCCTGCAGGTGCCTGAGAAGCAGCACACGTGCCACCAGCCATCTGCAGACATCAGCTGAAATGCCCCTGTCCCGAGGCAGTCACGCAGGGTTGCTGTTCCCTGGACTGGCTTTGAGAAACTCGTTTTCATCAGAAGCACCGTCCCCATGCAGGTCAGGGCAAGAGAGCAGGCGATGACTTCTGAATGATTTTGCAGCAAGGAAACTACTCTGGTTTTGGTATTGGACATACAGGGGGCTCTTAAGCCTACCGACAGCAGAAACACCACTCTGTAGCAAGTGTGGGAAGAGAGGGCAGTGGCACGTACATGCTGGAAGGGGCTGCCGTGCAGCAGAACACCGATGCGTTACTTAAGGCAAAATAATCTCTAGTGATCAACATCCAAAAGCCACAGCAGTAAGTATCGTGGGCTAATCTGAGAGGCTCAGTCAGCACCGCAAAACAAGAACGCACAGCTGAAGAACTGGAAAATGCCAGCAAAGGGATAGAGAGCATTACTTATTTGTAAGTTATGTGTGTTATTTGTCAGTTTTTGTAGTACTTAGTTTACAAAACACTACAAAAAGTTGGGTTTGGAGCCTCTTCCTTGGGCTAGGCCTGCAGGAACCGCATCAGAAGGTCCAGTTGTCTAATCCAAAGCGCAGCTTGACACTTCACTCCTTAGGAGTCTTCTGGAAATTAGGAGACAACACTGCTCATGTCAAGCTGAAAAGACAAAACAGAAAGGAGATTTAGCAGACAAGCTCCGGAGAGCGCAGAAGGCATTTCAAAACAGCAGTACAGTCCATTCGCAACCTCCAGTACAAAGGCCCAGTGGAAACTCCCCTTCCTAGAACATCAGGGTCTATGAAAAGAGGGAGCAGAGGTAGCAGCTGCCAACAGCCAGCCGTAAGAACAGACTTGTCCAGCTGGCAAAGGGAAAATGTACACTCAGCCTGGTCTAAGCAGTTATCAAAAGCTCAGAGCAAGTTTAGCTGTGGCTCTGTTACGCTCAGAGACATCAAAGCCTTTCTACAGGAACTGTGAAGGGGCAGCAAAGAACTCTTTCAAAAGTTCTTCATCCAAGGAACTCCTTATTCTTTCCTTATGCTATAAACAATTCCCGTACATTCCTATGAAAACTGAGGACTCGGCCACTAAGGTACAACGGCCTCAGTAGCTCAGGAACACACCTCCAGCAGCACAGCAACAATCCCAACAGCTGTCATCAGATTCAAACCTACATGAAGTTCACGTAGGACATTCAGCTACACATACGCCTAAACCTTGTAAAAAAACTTACATACAAGAAAACCTGCCTCGCATTACAAGGTAACTTGGATAAAGCCGTTCATAAAAAGGCTTTAAAAAAAATTTAAGGCAGTAGCAGACAAGCTCAAAAGTTTTTTTGTCTCCAAAAATGGTTGTAGCAGGCATTTGGAATCATAATTTTATGGGTTACAATAATCAAAAGCCAAGATCTCAAGCAAAGTCACTGGTATTTTAACTTCTAAACCAAGATTTGTTTAAAAAAATCCATTCATGTCACAGCAAACCACTAAACAGCTAGAAAAAAATAGTATCTGAAAGTTGAAATAGATAGTATTTCTCACAAAAAGTATTATAACTGCAACAAAACCCCTTCCACTTTCCATCCAGGACTGAGCAGGCTCATCAGCTACAAGGAAACAAACCTCTCTGCGATGAGGTAATTGTTGTCAGTAATCCAATAAAGGAAAGAGGAAGTAAAAAAAAAATTTTTTTTCAAAAACACAAATCATTTGTGAGAACAGCTAATTTTACAGTACTATCTTGCCTGTTCTGATGATGATTAGACACAGACCTGGGTCCTCCCTACCTGTCAATCAAGGAATCTCTCATGTTGGTAGCAATGGTACTCGGCTGAGCTTCATTCAGCCTGAAGATACTCTCGATGACGGAGAGCTCGGTGCTGGTTGTGTCCAGCCCGCAGAAGGCACACCAGTCATTCACAACCATTCCTGCTGCAATGACCTCGCTGCCACGATTCACCGTTCCGGCCTAGCAACAACAAAGCAGCAAGAGTGAACAGGGTGCGCTGACAGCGACACATTTCATTACACGGTCTTATTACGAGTCTGCAGCGGAGGGCCTCAACGCACACTCCTGAAAAGATTAAAGCTTCTGCCATCAACAAAGCTATAAAGATTTCAGATAAAAATATTAACTGACAGCCTTTAATCTCTGGAGAGAAAATTGCGTGACATTCAGTGAAATAAAATCTAATGAGTAGGAAACATAAAGACAGAGCAATCATGAAATTCACAAACCCAGTGGAGTAGGCACAGGATTTTATTGCCTAAGTTTTTTAAACACTGCCTTTGGCCAAATGACAGACGTTCTTTATGAATGAATCAGCACAACTTGCAAAAATCCCAGCAGGGCAATAGTTCAGAGACAAGCTAAAGGTGCCAAGCAGCTTATTCAGACTCAGGATAAGACAGGGAAAATGTCTCAGAAGACTTGCCCCATTCAAGTCTTCTCCTCATCTCCCACTTGGAACAGCTCTGCAGAGCAAGCAGCACCTCGGAGGCCACGAGATGCAGAAACATTGAAACTGAACGGGGTTGGAAGGGAGTGGTGAGAGAAAACACAAACCCACAAATGCCTTACCACAAGTGGGACCTGGAGCAACGAAGACAGTTCATCCTGATCATCAATTGAAGTTTTGGGGTGCACGATTCCTCCTTGGTTACTAAAAACACAGTAACTTCCTACCAGCACCTGATCTGCTACCGTTTGTCTGAAAACCTCAACCTTCAGTACGTCTGCCAAGATCTCTTCTGTCTCCTGCAAACAGAAAGAGAGAAAAAAGTCCTCAGCAAAACGGTATTGCAGAATTTGAAGTTATTCCTGCATGCAAGCACCAGCTGGGATCCTCCCTCTGACAGCCTGCCCGCGCTTTCACAACCCAGTGCAATCCAGTCACGGGGAAACGCTTCCTCAACCTCCACACTCCAGATGTTTCCAGTCACCTGTGCACACTGGGCTGGGCTGCTGTAACCAAACACACCTCCGTGCCTTACTGGGAAACACTCTTCTCCCCTCTTTCTGGAGAATGGGCAGAACATCAGCTCCCTGGGCACTCCCTGGGAACCAGGCCTCTTCTGTCCCAGACCACTGCGAGAAAATTATCTTATTGTTCTGTATAAATCTAAGGACTTCCTTCCCCTGCCGGTTTTCACTGTGAATTATTTCGATTTCTCCCTCTCTGACCATCTCACCTTACTTTTTACACTTCTTTAAAACATGACATGCTGCCAAGACCATTACCTTCCCCCCAGGCTCCCCTCTTTTCTTTTTCCTTTGCACACCTAACATCAAGTCCCATTTCTCCATCACCTTTAGCACAAACTAAAAGCAAACACTGTAAGAACCTTCACTACCTGTAGCCACACAACACACGTGTCTCTAACACTGCTGAGATACCAGTTCTCAAACAGAAAGTAGCAGCAACTTTGTCTCCTCTGCCCTTACTTTAAACTTTCACAAAAGAACCTCCCATTTTCCTTTCACCGCCCTGTCACATGCACACCACTGCGTTCAGGGCCTCTTCCAACTATTACAGATTGCAGGTAGCTCACCAGTAGCTTCTAACTACTGCTGTAGTCCTGACTCGACTCTTCTTTACGCTCTCTTTATCACACGCTCTTTCATTCATTCAGTTTGACATACACAAAGCAAATTACACCCAATACCCCACTCCTTCCCTTCCCCGAAGGGCATTCACTGCAGCCTGCACAGCATCCACACCCACAAAGATAAATACAGGAAAAGAGACAGACCAACTGGAACCAAGCCAGAAGTCCAAAATACGATTTTGAGACTTCTCTCTTGAGATGAAAGGAACCATGAGGCAGCACAGCCTCCTGCGTGCCATCAGCTCAGCTGTTAGCACAGCTCTTCTGCTCTCCAGGCTCCACACAGCAATCCTCCTCACCAACAAACCCAGCCTGCGGCTTGGCAATCATTTCACATGCAGCCACCACAAACTTAAAAGCCTTATAGAGCCACCTACCCTGTCAAGATCTGGATGAACAAGAGCTACATAGTCATTGCAGGTGGTGACATTGCCCAGCGCTGAGAGACGCTCTTCTACACGTTGAATTCGTACAGAATCTGGAAGACTATTGCGGATATGTTGAAGCTCTTGGTCTGTCGTACTGCTTGGGACCAACAGTCCGTGTCTGTTTCCTAAAACAACAAAACAAACAAAAAAAAAGGGAGAAGAAAAAAAAAAGAATGTTTCCATGGGACTTCCTATCGTGGCGAGTTACCCTTTCCCTACCCCCTCCTACCAAGCCCAGAATTCCCCCCAAGAGAAGGAACATTCCCATTTAAAGATAACAGAGAACAACAAGTAAAGGAAAACCAGGATGAAGCACAGACTTATCTCCAAGCAGAAATGAGTGAATGGCACTATCCTCGGTCACTTCTCTTCTTCAACAGAACTAAAGGAAGCCCAAGGTTCCCAATCTAACACTTTGACTCAGAATTTCCTGATAGATGCCAATCACCCCCAAAAAAGTACAGATGCTGCTTGTCTATATCGCTTTACTGCCGCAAAACTGTAAGACAGGCTGGACAAAGACGTTCTTTTCGCAGAAACAAAACTCAAACAAGAAATTCATCTGACTGAATAGGTCTGACTAGCCAGAGACAGCTGGAAGAACTTTCTTTGTCTTTCAGGTTTGTCAATGCCTACCCCCTCCCCGGGCCAAAGCCTCTCCTGGTTTACCAGCAAGGAGACTCACCTGTGCCTCGAGCCCATCTTCCAGCCCCGAGAAGCGAACTTCGGCCCCAGCTCTTTGTTACTGGGCGAGGTTTGGTTTCTCTGTTTTCACGCCTCTTCACACGGATCATTCCAATAAAAACTCTGAGGATGAGGGGTGCTGCCCCTTGGACCCCCGCCACAGTCAGACCCCCAGTACGTCCCAGCCTGCACCAACCCCACACAGGACGGTTTCCCCGTCCACAGCGGAGCCCCCCCGGCCCCTCACCTACCCACACACATCCTGCCGATGATGCGGCAGCCGGCGATGGAGGCGTGCACCACCGGGATGGTCCCGAAGAGCTCCCCCTCGAAGACGCTGCGAGGAGAAAGCGCCGTTAAGGCTCTGCCGCGGGGCCTACAGCCGCGGGGCCTACAGCTCCGGGCGGGCCGCGGGGTCCCTCACCTGTAGAAGTTCTCGGAGCCGCCGATGGCCACGAGGCAGTAGGCGTTGGTGAGCTTGGCGAAGCAGCCCAGCTCGTTGTTGTTCTCGAAGCTGGCACGGACAGCCATGGCGGGGGGACGGGGACAGGCCCAGCAACGGGGACGGGCCACGGGCAATGGGAGCCGCAGCCGCTCCCGGACGCACGCGGCGTTGCCGCTTCCGCTTCCGGCAGCGGCGGGAAGAAGGCGCGGGGCAGAGAGGCCCCAACCGCGCCTGGCGGCAACAGCGCCCCCACCGGCCGGGAGGTGCGGTGGCCCGGCCGCTGCCGCCAAGAGGGGGAGCGCGGGACCCGGCGGCATCCCCGGGACCCACCCGGCACCCGGCACAGGCACCGCTG
>VZTO01019019.1:0-14898 GCA_013400615.1 Syrrhaptes paradoxus
GTTGCCCAGGGACGTTGTGGATGACCCCTCCCTGGAACTGTTGAACTCCAGGTTGGATGGGGCTTTGAGCAACCTGGTCTAGTGGAGGGTGTCCCCACCCGTGGATTTGAAACTTTTCCTTCCAACCTAACCATTCTATGATTCTATGACTCTCTGTTTCTATGATTCTATGTATAAGTTAGCTTCCATAGGCCTTGAAATTACTTATGCGCTGATTAAGGACACGATCCTGCTCTTTCTAGATTTGTGGAAAAACAGTCTTTTCCTCAATATCAGTAGGAACAAAGCCCAAGTGTTGAATCTGAGGTGAGTTATTTAAACAATGTTATTTTCTTTGTCACCTTTAAAATTTTATGGAATTTAAACATTTTCATTAAGAATTGATGAAAACTTGTTTAGCCCACTTCAGCTCACCCTTTTTTTTAACTGGGTTGTAGCTACACAATCTTAACTGTAAGTGGTTGCTTAGCAATCAGCAAGAACAAGACAGAAATATAGTAAGTAAAGAAACTGACTGACATGTTCTGTGTTTGAATCATGGCATTCAATAAAAACAGCAGAATTACACCAACAGAAGTTTAAAACAAAATTCTATTAATAAAATAATACATATAGCTGTCTTTAGGAACAAATTATGCATTTAAAAGCCACACATCATGATTCAGCTGTCTGCCCTGTATAAAAATCCTTCAGCTACTATTAAAAATACATTAAAATCCTTCAAATTTTGATAAAGCCATTATTTACCTTTTGTTTTTAATTCAATTGTCAAGTGTGCTTCCAATGATTTTAAAAACAGTATATAACTACAAAGCCAGGAAGAGTTTATAGCTTTGAAGACTTGAAATTGATTTTTAATGCACCAGCTTTCAAATACTACAAAGGCTGCTCTCTGCTGATAAAGACAGTAAACAAGAAATTGTCCTTTAAATGTTCCCTTTAATGTTTTTCTTTAATTAAAAATCAATCAAAAAACATTGCAACATTAAAAATTCTAAAATTAAGACATTAAAAAATGTTTAAGGTTTTTGACACATGACGCATTCAAACTAGAGTGAAAACTTATAATGTTACTTTTGTTTACTTGTGTTAGTTTAGACTTTCTTTGCACTGTAAACATTGTTAATCAAGAAATAAAAACAATAAAAGTTGTCTATCACTACAGTATTCTAACACAACTATTTTTATTGAGTGGAAATGTTAAAAATATGATTAAATAAAACTAGACATTATAAAACCACTGAAGTAAAATGCTTTTTTAAAACCTTTAGATTATTTTAATATATTCCTTTCCTCTAATCAGACCGGAGCCTATTTATGTAGATTAGTTACATCTAGAGTCTCATTTATCCAACCTGTATTTATCCTTTGATCACAAAGCTTGTTAACTTAAATGGTCTTTTATTGTTATGATTCGTTTTCCCATAATTATGCAGTTTAACTGCCTGATTTTTTTTGAGTAAATATATGCAAACGCGCCAATCATATTCAGCAGTGTTATGCTGGATGCTCAATGAACTGTAAGAGCCATTTCAATACAATAAAACTGCCTGGAAGTGTTCCAGGGCAAGGACTGCAAATACCAGTAATCATAGTGTCACTAGAACTAGTGCAGGCAAATAAAAATGTGTCACACATATATCAATAGATGGCCTGAAACACTGCCTGAAACTAATTTCGCATGTCTATCACTGCAAGAATTTACAATGCATCGATCAGAGGTCCCACCCACACAGCTGAAATTGTGCATTTGTATCTTGTAACAAGGCTTTTCCTTTCCCCTTTAGAGTCCTCCTTTGGCATGCCGTGGGGACTGCAGCACGCAACCACCCAGCAGGGAACAGGATGCCATTAGTAACTTCTATTATGGGTAAAAGTATTTTATGAACCAGAGGAACTCTGATCTGGTACATACGTCACAAAGTCAGTAGAAAGGCCCATGGCTAAAATAAAATACTGTTCATTTGCAGGATTTTGCTCGTCTAGATCACTTACAGCGAACTAAACTGAAAATAGATCAGCATGCAACTGATTGTTTTGAGAGCTGAAAGAAGAGGTATTCCCTCAATGCATGAAAGTCAGATGAAAATTGATCTTTATACTATCCTTCTGTACAAGTAACACTAATAATTGGCTGAAATTATGCGGTAATATCTTCATATGTAGTGTGAGTCCTCAATTTTGGGGATATGTTACCAGACGAAAAAAGGAGCTATCTTCTCATCTCAAGCAATTGAGAGATGAATTGATCTTATGCTGTCTTTCTGTACAGGTAACACCACTAACTTGTGGAAGCAATTCAGAAGAAGAAAGAGATGCTTCTCGTATGACCTTAATAAGTAGGAATTGTATCAACAGCCTTTAGGATTTAACTAGAAAATATATGACTGCTCAAGGAGGTTATTTAAAGCACTGCCTAATATCCTAATTAACAGGGACATTCATATGAATTTGCTTCTTCTTGAATGTAGTACTTAATACTATTTTATCTAAAATGCTTAATAGTGCACCTATTTTTTTCTTTCTCATAGGATTTACAGTAATTAATCCCAAATCATCTTTTAAAAAAATCTACAGCAGAATAAAAAACAAAGGTTTGACTATGACAAATACATTACTAGGACTTAGAACACAACCCAGCTAAGATTTATGGCAGGCTGTACACTACGCCATTTCATCTTATCATATCAGGAAAGTAGCAACAACTAGTTAATCTTGTTGCCCCCTTAAAAATATAACAAATGAAACACTTAAATTCCACAAACTTTTCCCCAGAATCATATTGCCACTCTTTTCCTAATATCTTGGTTTTTGGGTTTTTTTTGTTTGTTTGTTTGTTTGTTTTTCTATTAGGTAAGAGCCTGCAGTCCCTTGAGAGTTTCACTCGTTTCCTATATTTTTGAACCCTTTAGCATTAATTTCACCACTTCTCTTCTTACAGCTGAAGTGCAGATACAATTGAAAGGATAAAGCTCTCAGGCTATCTGCTGCAAAAATTTGTCCCAACTGCTCTGCACTGACCTTTTGACATCAAAGGATTGCTTCTATACTTTTAAAGATAAAAACAGAGCTGTGTTTCTGCTCCAGTCAATAAATTATTGTTTAAGTTCTTTTCACAGAAATTTCTTACCTGTTGGAAAACACTACTACTACTGTCAAAATGTCTTTCACACTGAGTGTGCAGGCACTCCTCAGTCTTGAAGAGGTATCTCAAGACCTCTGCCATGCATCCTATATTTTTTCTTCAGAAAAAAAAAAAAAACAACCCATACACATACACTTTATACATATACAATGAGTCTCTTGCATAGTGAAACCTAAAACTAATTTGATAAGGCATTTTAGGTTTTGTAGAAACAACAAAAGAAAGAGAAATTAAGCAGGATCTTTAAATATGTATGTGCAAATATTACCCAGTATACTAATGTTTCCTGGGGAATAAGGTAGTGAAAAGGAAGAAAAAACGCTGACAAAAAACAAATTCCCAACTGGTTTACAGTCAAATGTTGTGACTCAGGAAAAAATTATTTTTTTAATGACATTTTTGCTTTATTAGTGAAACCAGGTCGTATCTATGCTTAATACCAAGTGATTTTTGCAAGTAGTTTACATGTATATAACGATAATTTTCCATGCAACAATATTTGTTGAATTTTAAGAATAATGCTATATTATGCAGACTTTCAAAAATATATGAAAGCATGTGAAAATATGTGATCAGCAATATGTTCAAAGGAGTCTTTGATTTCTTCTTTCAGCTGCACACCTGACTATGTTACCGTTCACATCACTGTTACAAAATCTTCTATATTCCAATCTCCTTAATTGTTTGTAAAGAAGCTGTAAGAAAACATCACAAAAGGCTGAAATCTAAAAATAAATCACACTATTCTTAGCTGCACTCTGTAAGGCTCTTAGTCACAATTTACTCTTGAACCACTGAAATCATTGATGAAGTAAAAATTATGCTATTGACTGAAAAATGAGTAAGAAAAGGCCTTTTAATCAACATGGGTAAGGATAAGAGAGACATGCCCAAATCTTTTGCTAAAAAATAAGTCATCAAAATTGCACAGGTAATCACAAATTTGTGTGGGTTTTCCCATTTAAGATTAGGCAGTGACAGTGAGCACCAAGATGAGGAAAGCTCAGACGACTTTACGAGCCATTGAAAGATGTGATCCAGTAAATCCTGCATTATCTGTTTTATGTCTTTTGTTTTAACTGCACTAACTTTCTTCAACTCTTACACTCTATAAAAGAGCAAGTTCTATGGAGACAGTATTATTCTTAATTTATTGGTTAATGAGAATTTCTGTTCTGGCAATATAATTTTCTTTCTCGTAATACCAATATTCTACCTCAGACTATTAAACTGTCTTTTTCTCTATTATGTTTATTGTTCTATATTACAGCATTTCATCTTGGAAAGTTCTTTAGATCTCATATGGGTCTATATATCAAGACCAATCCTTTTGAAATAACATTGCTATAAACAATGGCTCAAGATCAAGACTAGAGAAGACATTAACACAAAACAGGAGCCAAATTCTGCTTCCTCTGCCTATCTCAGCAGCCAAGGCAGATGCCATAGAGAGCAGTATATTGCCAGGTCTGGTCCTAAAATATATGTACTTTGTTTCACAATTCTATGCAGTTTATTTTGATGAAAAATTAAATAATGCTTCATAAAAATATAGAAAAATCCTGTCCTGAAATTCTTACACAGCCAACCTTGGTATTGACTTCACTGAATAAGTAAAACTAAAGCTACAGGATGATGTAACACAAAATCATACTAATTGCAGACTGTATTCCACAATGCAAACATTTATATGAGTTATTTTGCAAGACACTGAACCTTATAAAACAGTGTAAAACCTACCATAATGCATCTTAGACAGGCAGTTCTGAAGTTTCACCTGATGACCATTTAGTGTCCTTAGATAGAGCCCTAGAACCTGCAGCTGCAAAACTCCTGTATGAACTTGCAAACTTGCAAACGTGTAGAACTGCCCCTATATCCTCTTGGTGCAAAATATTAAATTATATCAGTTCTAGTGAGAGAGGATAATATTCCTCATTTGTAGCAGAAGATATAGAAATAATAAAAAAAGAATACTTATGTGTCCAGAAAAGAATTTAAATCACTGAGAACTACTGCAATTTCTGTGAGGAAAGATGCTTCTCCTTATACTGAAGCAGCTGCAGGCTTCTTTTTGAAATCTTGAAATTTCTGAGATGAAGTTTCTCAAAGTAAAGCACGGAATAGTATATCTAAAGACAGAGCAGTGCTAATATAGTTTATGTTTTTTATTTCCCCTGAAGACTATCTTCTTAGGTACTGCTAGACACCTGGCGACAGAGCTGCGCTGAGACTTGACAGTAATCTGTTGACACATCATAAACATCGTGTGCCTGAAGTATTAAGAATGATCTGTACTTTATCTTAAAATGCTACAGGACTGCCTAGTACAGCAGCTACGGTGATTCCCAGCTTGAAAGCTACTGGCAACACAGTCAGCCTTTTTTAGCTGTCTAGCAAAAGCTGCGGCCACTCCTTTCTTCATGTGCTTCCATCTCATTCCTGGTGTATTTACAAACCTCTCAAAATTGCAGAAGTAAAATAACAAATAATCTCTAGGATCATCAACACTCCTTGCATATCTAGATTGTTTTCTACACTATTGTTATGTCACTTTGAGGAACCTATTTCTAGAACATATTTGATTAAAGATATTACTTGTTTCTCTTTATCTGTCCACTCTTTTATCTATTGGAAGCCTGCAAGAAGAAATTGCAACTTCTTCAACCAGGGGAAGGCAAACTGACTAACTCAGAACTTTTTGGTAGGAGAGATATGAACATTTATGTGTAAGTTTGCACATTATATTTCTCTCTTTTTCTAATGTCTGCTCTTCAAAATAAAGCAAAATCAGGTGAGTAGGTCAACTTGATTTACTCACCAGAATGAGACAAAATAGAATTTCCCCAGTAGCCTTTAATGTCTAGAGTGAACAGAATTCTTCTTTCTTCCACATAGAGTTCCCTTTTTCTCCTGCTTTCCTCTTTTTTCTCCCCAGTAAATATTACTAGTTTAGAGCTTAAGTGATTCAAAGTTTGAATGAAATTCTGAATCTGGCAATGCGAATTGCATAGCAGTGACCTATATTCAAAAATTTTAACTAACTTGCATTTAAAAGCACTGTTTCTAAAATAAGTTTAGAATATGATTGCTGAAGTTAAAAGCAATAAAACATGTTGAAGTGTAGTTGTTCTGACTTCCCAGTATGTTACTAAGCACTATTCTTTATCCACATCAACTTCATGTGTGCATTGAATCACATACGGTCTATTTTCAGAGGCCCTAAGCACTTGCGAGTCTCTTGTGTCAATAAAAGATGGAAGTATACTGCATCCTTGGATATCCATTCAAAATTTTAAAGAGATACATAAATATATGTACACATGTTTATATTATTTAATTTTCATGGTACTGAATAAGTTCATTGATTCATATAAGTAACACATGCAACCATGGCACATAGCTGGGTGCTACAAAGTAGTGAGTGAACACACAAGTTATCAAACTCTGTGACTGATCTATTACAGAAGTCACTTGAAGAGAGGTAAGACTACACTGCCGTTACACATATCAAGCAACCTTTTCTTCAACTGCTGGTCATTTTGGGTCTGTCCGAAACCTGTAGTCGCTAAGTAACACTTTAGTCCACAGGTATTCATTGATATAAATTGGGTTGTCCGTAGAATAAAATACTATTCATGAAAAAAAAAAAAAGGAATCATAAAGCCGATTGACTGCAAAGCAAAACAAGTGTTATGCACTTACAATAAGAGTGAGAAAATCTGGATCTTAGTGGGAATGAAATTATTTATTGGATTTAAAATACTTATAAACCCAATTGGAAGTACTAATATAATATTTACTATGCAGATATATATCTATGGATATATAAGTATGTACACACACATATATATATAAGCATAAAGCTTTAATAACAGGCTCCTGCTAGAGAATTCTGCCACTAAACACTTGCCGAGAAAATGAGAGTGAAGAAAAGCAGTTCCGATGTATGAATTACATAGTGTGAGACTGCCATGGCTCTGTAGTAAATCTGGAAAAACTAAAGTGAATATTTGCTAGAGAACACTTACACAATTGTAGTTCACCTTTCCCTACTGAGGTAACAAAGGACACTGCTTTTCTGAATTGACTGATGAAAGATTACAAAGTAGCTGTTCGGATTCTGCATCTTTTTTCCACTGGCTATACCTTTGATTCCTAACTGTACAATTTACTTTTCCAGACACAGGTTTCCTGGAGTGATTAAGGAAATAGCAGATCCAGAGAGAGGGCTGATCCTTTACTATTTCTCCTTAAATTTGCATTTTGAATTTTACATGAGGCAGAAGTATACAGGATCAGACACAAAGTAATATCTACATTCTAAATGCAATTTTTTTTACAAAATTTACTCCAGGGATGTGGAGATGGAGAATAAAAAATGTATTTTAGTAATGCAAAATTATAGAGAAGAGGATCAGATTTTCTCATCTAGCCACTTTAAGTCTGAGGCTTTCCTATACTCTGTTTCATATTGTCTGTTTTGCCAATACAACTACAAAATATAGTATCAATAAGTATGTTTGAACAGGTTTCACTAGGGAAGAATGAATGTTTCCTAATCTACTGGCTGCACCATCTAAACATCCAAAACACTGTGTAGATGTTCAGGGAAAGCAAAAAACAATATTGGATATACCAGTATGTGCAAAGAGGAGTTACGGTTAACATTTCCCACATTTGTTATAATCAAAACTGTATAGAAACCACAACACACCTTTTTAAGGGAGGAAATTCCTCTTAGCTTTATATAGATCTCAGAAAAAAAAAAAAGTTATGATTTATATTATACAGTGAACACTGTAAAAAAAGGAATCATATTTTCCACAGGGATTTTACACTACAATTTAATCTTTACTACTCAGTAGCATCAATACATTAATTAATTGCTTTATATAGACACCACATGGTTGTAGGAAAGAATAATTTTCTGTCTTTTAGTAATGATTACACTTGTCAGTAGGAAAAAATGTGTTTCTTTTTAAGCTTTTTGACAACTCTATTTTATAGTTAAAAATGTTGACATTACTTAAACAAGTGCCATTAAAACTTATTTGTTTTTTAAAGTATAAATTATAAATCAAATTATCTCTGGTTGTGCCCTAACTTAAACTCTTGCCTGAAGTGTCACTTTTTGTTAAAATCAATTTCAGATTTTAAGTATTGCTCCACTCAAATAATTGATAGCCATACAAATTCATGATAGGCATAAAATGAAATTGTTTTTGTGACACAACTCAGTAGTGGGTTGAGGATGAGTTCACAGTAACCTTGTACAGGCAGCCTTTTTTCTTTGTTTTTCTTTTTTTTTTTTTCCCCTCAGTTATAAATATTCAATTTAGAGGCCATCACTTACTGGAATTTTGGTTACTTAATGTGCCAATTACCGATGGCCACTTGTATTTCATTTAAAACATAAGATGCAGCTGGCAGCTAGAACATTCAATTTTCACAGATCGCAGGGTATGGTAACTCAAAGGTATTATGAATTTTCTTTTGGTACATCAAGTGTCTACAGTGTAACTTCTTTCCCACTAGCTGCATACACAAAATGAGTCTGTGTCACTTCTGATACATTCAGCTCGCTCCCCTATGACTCAGAACAGCATATTAGGAGAACCACAGGATAAAACAGATACGACATTTCAAATATATTTAATAGTCATTATCCAGAGCCTGCTTTCAATCCAAATGTTAAAAATCACTTTGGAACATACCTGTAGTATCTGAACATTAAGTTGTATTAATCATGAAGTAATACTTTAAATTAAATCATCTGGAGACAAATTCTGCCCTCACCTTCACTCTGTGAGTTCACTGCTCTGGAATACATCATCTGAGTTTGGACTTTAAACTACCTCCTAAAAATTAAGCCATTCTTTGGTTAACACCCTATATCCAATGGTCCAAATTCTACCATTTCTCACATTCACAAAAGTCAGTAGAGGACAGTGTGGATGTAACTGGCAGCAGAATGCAGCCCAGCTGTGATTTCTAAATGAGCTTTGGTAAAAGAAAGAGCATGTAAGTCTTTCAATATAAAGCAGTCATCAATATTGACTCAGGCTACTGGAAATCTGACTAGTTGTTTTGCTGTTTTATGACAGGATGTGAGTTTTGTTAACATTTTGGGGGTAGGAGGGAATCACCACATATATTTTCTTTCTATTTGACTAAGCAAAATTTTCAGCGCTGAAGGTTGGGTTGTTTATGGGGAGAGGAGGAGGCAATGGGGCCCCAATGAAACTGTTTTTGCTCCCCCCCAAAAAAAAATTATGTGTATATACATATTCTAAAGAAGGAAATGAAAAAAATTAAAAACATACATCTTGGAAAGATAGCTCTTATTTACATACAGCATTGGACGGCTATAACAGTCTGTTGCAATAGATGTCCTCAGTGTGTAGAGTTTCTCCCACGTCCTATTAGTTACTGCAGATGATATGACTGTTTCAGAAATGCCCTCCCCTTTCTCCACCCCAAACCAAAGTAAAGTGAAACTTGTGGAAGCTCCCACCTCTGTCTGACAACCTTCTGGGTAGATACCCCAGCGTACCCGAAACATACTAAATGCCTGCCTGCACTCTCACATGAACCTCTTTTGCACTGCCGTAACTCATTTGTTTCAGTGGGCATTTAGTTTTGCATCACACGGGAAACACCAGTGTGACAGCAGAACCAAGCCCACCAGACATAATTTAGTCCCACTTTCATTATGTCCACTTCTCTTTAGTGACTTGTGTGGGTCCCTTCAGTGGTGCTTACAGCAGACTTCACTGCAGACAAAAGGTAAAGTTAAACCAGAGCCTAAAGTGAGGTCCAGGGTATTCTAAAAGTCTCCTACCTGAATTATGGACATCCGGCTCGGGGGAGCCTCGCTGGCGTTAGTCCCTTGCCCTGTGAAGCTGGTGTGGCAGCCCACATGTCCCTGGGGTACAGTCAGGTTGTTGGAGGAGGGCTTCAGGTACATCACCTCAGACCTGGGAGAGCTGAGGGGCAGGCGGGTCTGGTAGTCAAAGTACATGGGTGAAGTGGCCAGGGATGGGCTGCTCACCACGTTCATGACATTGAGGGGGCCCCGGCTGTCCTCGCCCTCACTGGGCACCAGCATAATGTCATTCTTGCTGATCTTCTTCTTCTTGCCCTTGCCCCCTCCACTGCCGCTGCCTCCTCCTCCCCCACCACTGCCTCCCCCTCCTCCCAGCTGAGGGTGGCTATACTCAGCAATGCGACAATTATAGGTACGGATCTCCTTGTTCTCTCGCTTGCACTTCACAGCAATAGTGATCATGGCAGCCAGCAAGATGATGGAGACAGTGCTCAGTGTCACGATCAGGGGCAGCGACAAGTCCCAGTGCGGTCGCTGATGCTGCTCGCCATTCACCTGTGGCTCGCCAGCCTCGGGCAGGGGCCCTGCCAAGGCTCTGACAATGAGCTTGGCCACTGCGGAGAGGCTGGGCTTGCCATGGTCACTGACTTTTACCACCAGTTCAGCCACAGGGCTGAGCTCCTCCCAGTAGGGGTGCAAGGTGCGTATCTCACCGCTAGTAGGGTCCATCTCAAAGAGGTGCTCCTCGTTGCCTTCCACAATCTCGTATGTGAGGCGCCCACTCTCCCCAAAGTCACTGTCCAGGGCGCGTACGGTGCCCACGGGGTAGCCCACCCCAGCGTTGCGTGGCACCTGCAGCTCAGCAGTGTCATTGATGAGGGCAGGCAGGACAATGAGGGGTGCATTGTCATTGACATCGAGCACGGTGACGCGCACCGTGGCATTGCTTTCACGGTGGGGTGAACCTGAGTCTTTGGCCAGCACGCGAAACTCAAAGTGCTTTGTCTGCTCATAGTTGAAGCTTCTCAGGGCATAGATAGCACCATTGGTGGGGTTGACAGAGACATAGGTGTAGATAGAGACGTCACCCACATGCCCAGGCAGAATGGAGTAAGAGACTGTCCCATTTTGGCCCAGGTCAGGGTCCTGGGCCAAGACGGAGCCCAGGTACTCTCCAGGGATGTTGTTCTCGGGCACCTGTAACACATAGAGGTTCTTGCTGAAGCGAGGTGGGTTATCATTCTCATCAAGGATCCGGACGGAAAATGACTTGGTGGAGTTGAGTGGGGGGTTGCCCCCATCACGTGCCACAATGGTCACATTGTACTCATCCTGTGCCTCGCGGTCCAGGGGCCGGTCAGTAACCACAGTGTAGAAGTTGTCGTAGTTCTCCTCCAGGGTGAAAGGGACAGCTCCAGGCCCACCGCCACCACCCAGCACCCGGCACTGGAGCTGCCCATTCTTGCCTGAGTCACGGTCAGTGACTCGCACCAGGGCAATGACGGTGCCTGGTGGGGCAGCCTCACTCAGTGCTCCCTGGCGAACGGAGACAAAGCCAATGCTGGGCGCATTGTCATTGCGGTCGATGAGGCGGACAGTGACCTTGCAGTGAGCAGGGATGGGATTGGGCCCTAGGTCGCGAGCCTGGACATCTATTTCAATGAGGCCACTCTCCTCGTAGTCCAAGTTGCCCTTGACACGGATGAGGCCACTCTGTGGGTCAATGCTAAACAGGTCACGGACACGCTCGGGTGCGTAGCCACTGAAGGAATAGAGCACCTCTCCGTTGGTACCCTCGTCAGCATCAGTGGCATTAAGGTCAATGACGGCAGTGCCCAGTGGTGCGTTCTCCGGCAGCTCAACCACGTAGGAGGCTGCCTCAAAGACGGGGCTGTTGTCATTGGAGTCAATGAGGCGCACATTGATCTGCACCGTGCCTGAGCGTGGTGGGTCACCGCCGTCTAGTGCCGTCAGCACGAGGGTGTGGTGACTCTGCTCCTCACGGTCTAATGGCTTCTGGATGACCAGCTCTGGAAACTTTGTGCCATCACCACGGGACTTCACGTCAAGGGAGAAGAGGCCATAGTCATCACGGGTGAGCAGGTAGGTGCGCAGCCCATTGTCCCCAGCGTCTGGATCGTGGGCACTGGTGAGGGGGAAGCGGGTGCCGGGTGCGGCATTTTCCGAGATGTCCATGTCCACTTGGTCAGAGGGGAACGCTGGTGCGTTGTCGTTCAGGTCCTGGATCTCCACCTTGATCATGCAGATCTCCTGGTCGTTGGCGAACACCTCGAGGGACAGCTGGCACTTTGCACTGCGCCGGCACAGCGCTTCGCGGTCAATGCGCTGCTTGGTGTAGAGCAGCCCGCTCTCCCCGTCCACGTCCAGGAGGTGGGGGGCCGAGTTCTCCAACACCCGGAATGTGGACTTGGAGCCGCGGCCGCCTCCCGCGGGAGCGCCGCGTTCCGCGGGCAGCCCCCCGCCTCCCGCCGAGCCCGTTGCCAGTCGCGCATCGCGGCCGATGTTCCCGATCACCGTGCCCGCTCCCTGCTCCTCTGGCACCGAGTAATTCAGGTTCTTCAGCGTCAGGGCGGGAGCCCAGCAGAGGAAGAAACAACAAATGGAAAGGTACATCCCCGAGCGGGGGGGGGGTGGGGGGGTGGTGGAGCAGCAGCTGCAGCGACGACCAGGGTTTATCCCCGTCTTCTCTGCCTCCTGCGATGGGCTTAGTCTTCCTCTTCCTCCGTCGGCTCTCTTTTTTTTTTTTTTTTTTTTTTTTTTTTTTNCGTTTCAGCAAGAGCTTGTCGTGCTTGCAGTTCCCTCGCAGTTTCTTCGTCTGTCCAACTTCGGCAGTGGGAGGATTTCAAAAATCAGAAATTTTGCAAAAGATCTTCTCCTCCGGGCAGGCGAAGCGTTCCCGATCCTTGAATCCCCGCAGATGTACAAAGGGTAATAAAAATAAAACAATAATAAAAAATCGGTGGCAGTGGTTGTTTTTCTAAAAATTATCAAAAAGATTTTTCTTAAATACGTGTATTTATATATACATAGGAAACGGGGGTGGCCACATGTCTGTAAGCAGGGGTAGAAAAGCTTATTTGCTACTCATCGCTTGTGATGCGATTTATGGAGTGGAGGGGTTGGAGAGAAACAGAAGGGGAAAAAAAGTCTCAGCTTGTTGTTGNCCTCCTGGGGTGGGCGTGGTCTTCCTCTCCCTCCGTGGGCTCTCTTTTTTTTTTTTTTTCTTCTCTCTCCCCACCCCTGTATTTTAAGTTCCTGAACCTGTTGCTCTAAAACATCTGCAGAGACACAGGATGAGAGGCAGCAAATGGACCATGTAGCTCAGAGGGAGGGAGCAATCGGGNTCGGTGGCAGTGGTTGTTTTTCTAAAAATTATCAAAAAGATTTTTCTTAAATACGTGTATTTATATATACATAGGAAACGGGGGTGGCCACATGTCTGTAAGCAGGGGTAGAAAAGCTTATTTGCTACTCATCGCTTGTGATGCGATTTATGGAGTGGAGGGGTTGGAGAGAAACAGAAGGGGAAAAAAAGTCTCAGCTTGTTGTTGAAGCCCTCTTCGTGTGCAGTGAGAGGCAGTGAAATGTCTGATTGCACCGCGGGGTTGTTGGTTTTCAGGGAGTGTTTTGCTGCATTTTGAGATCTAATCTTGCATTGCTCGAGGCGGAGAGATGCATCTCGCTGCCATCGGTATTTCCCCCCCCCCCTCTGTCTCGTATACCCTTACTCTTTCCTTCCCGAATTAGAAGGGGAGGGAATGGGGATTGCAGGGCAAGAAGGGAAAACAAAACACAAAAAAACCCCAGCAAAAACTAGTATCCGGATTTGTAGTTTCCTTTCTCTCCCTCTACTAACAGCTTCCCACTGGTCTTTTGGGGGGGGGGGTGGGGGGGGGGAAATTAAGAAACCCACCAGCTGAGCGTCATCATTAGCAGTAACTATGTATTTTGAGAGAAATCACAGGCTGCGCTCATTCAAATGCACACTTGGGTTTCTTTAAGACAGGCCAGTAGCCGCCGCCACCACCACATCCTTTCTCTCCGTGTATCTACGCCTGTGTGCCTGTGCGTGTCTGAGGAGCTGCACTTTTCTCGATGCAGTTTAATTCCAGTTTGGTTTTCTTTCCAGCCGAGAGGAAATCAACAGGCAACCCATGGCTGGACGCATAGATTGAAGAGNAAAAAAAAAAAAAAAAAAAAAAAAAAAGCAAGGAGAGAAAGGAAGGGAGGCGGGGAACAGAAGGAAAGAAAAGCCACCACACACGCACACTCTCTCTCAGTCTCGCTAAAAGGGAAACAGTCTCTGTATTCACAGGGCTGCGCTGTCAAGTGCCTCTCTTTCCTTTCTATTCAGCATCTCCTTCCCATGACACTGCCGCCTAGTCCTCTTCATTTAGGGGAGGGGAGAAGAAGAGGAAAAACAATCCTGGCGGTGAATAAAGTGGGAGATCTTTTAATCGAATAATTCGCTTATATTAAAACCTATGCAGTTCCGCGATTGGTGTGATGCATTTTTTGCAGTCCTTTCAAGCTTTAACAGTCTCTCTGAGCATCTTGGTACAGGGGAGAAGAGCGGCGGCAACGTCAAATGCACTCCCCCTCTCCGATATACCTCTCCCAGTAATAAGGTGTATAGATAAATAGTAGGGAAGGGTAACTAAAATTTATTTCAGGTTCTTTTAACAACCAGAAATAAATGAATGGCACATCCAGAAATGCAGGTGTTTCAATCCGCTGGATGAGTCAGATCCAGCAGAGCAAATCACATTCACTATTGCCTCATGTTCCTCCCTTCACAGACATTAGTTGCAGCTTTTTCCTAACGCGTCTCTGACTCACTCTATAGACATGAAAAAAAAAATAAGTCAGATTTATATTTTGAAAGGGGGGGTAGGGGAAAAAA
>VZTO01019019.1:22300-47314 GCA_013400615.1 Syrrhaptes paradoxus
GAAGTGTCTTTACCAAGTAATTTGTTTTCTTTTATAATTCTGTTAAGTTTAATGCCAGCTCCTTTTGAGGGCTTGTTTAGTAGTTTTTCATGTAGATTGCTTATTTTGGTGGTGCTTATTACTAACCCTAGTGATATCGGTAATTACTATGAGATTTTGTGTTATTGGTGGATGGTAAAATACTCATGGATTGTCTTTACCAAGTGATTTTCCTTTCCCTTGACTCTGTTGTATACCCCCCCATTTTCCCTTCTCCCTAAACAATTATATGCATCAAAATTATAAGCCAATATGCAATTCATTGGTGTTATTTCACCTTAATTTGCCCCAAGGTATATATATATATAAATAGAACCTTCGCGAACCCCACTCGTCCCACCCAGGGTGGTTCTGTGAGCTGGGTCGCGACATACTAGTAGAGTACCGACAGAGGACAAAGTTGGAGAAGTTGAAATTAAAGTAGCATTTCAAGAAGATCATATCTGATTATATGAAAAGCCAGGAGAGTCAAAGAAAATAGGAATGCAGTCCTGACAAAAATCTTGACAAACACATTTCATGAGAGCAGTCTAAGGGCATGGCCTTCATGAAACTGTAAGAAAGATGCTCTACCGAGTAGATTTTGAGATTATGCTCAGTGAGATTAGGTATGAAATGAATCTTTTCCTTCTCTTTATTAAAAAAAAAAACAACCAAACAAAAAGACTAAACAAACAAGTTAACTCTGTCTCAGTTTAACCCAGGAAAATTACGGTCCCAACAGAGTCTGAGGAAGCTGTTGGATATTTCTCATGTTTCTTAAGCAAGAATGTCCCTAATAATGTTCCAACATTATGCTCATATTATTATAAATAATATAATAATATGGACCTCTTTTAAGAATAAAATAACTGCACCTTTTGAGTTGCAATCTTATTGAGAGCAGGATGATATTATTGTAGAATTAAACTGAGTCTCTGGCTAGCACAGGAGAGCCAATAAGTTTTTTAACTGGAATGTCACAGGCTTCTCACGTTTCACACCTTCAAGCTGCAGGGGGTTTGAGTCATTATTCAAAACATTTTCCCAAATTTTAAGCATCAGGGTATTGCTTCTTATGGAATGGTGGGTTTTTATTGTTCACTTTCTTCTAGTATTTCAGTAGTACAATTGCTCTAGAGCTAGTGTTTACTGGCAGTAGCCAAGGAATTGTGGTAAAGTTAAATGTGTCACTTTTTCCTCTCAAAGTACTACTTAGAGATTGAAGGCTGTAACATCAGTCAGACAGGTCACCAATTTGCTTGTGAAGGCAAGACTTTGTGGAAATTCAGAGATGGTACTGCTACCTCCAAGTAGAGACAGGAAGCAGAGGATTGAGAAGACTCCAAAATAATTTAGGTGTAAAATGCTATGTATTCCTGAGTCACAGAAATTCACCTCTGCTGGTATTCTTATAGTTACTCCAAGAGGGATGAAGATACCACTGCCCTTGAAACTTCTGTTTTTCGAAGTACAGTGCTTAGTTTCTTGAAGAGAATAAAGTCTAAACTGTAAGTGCAAAGTAATTGGTGTGTATAAATTTGCAGGAGATAAAGTACCTACTGGAAACAAAACCCAAAAATAACCAAAAAAAAGGGGAATTAAGCCAGCTTTTTGATTGACAGTTATTTCCATATTTTTGTCATTTTAGTTTTTCTAAGTTAGCATTTTTGTGCCCACCAACAAAATTGCAAACTCTCCTTAGGGTTTATGAAATTTCTTATATGTTGCATACCAAAGATTCCACAAGCTAAATTTGCCTGTTATGCAACCCTTTTGTTTCTAAAGTATTCCCTTATTCAGTTATGCAGTTAGTAGCTCCACTTTAAACATGAATGATTGCAAAACTGTAAACAATTCTGTCACTAAATCTCACAGAGAAATGGAATCCCATTTACTCTCTCCTAGCTGCAATTTCATAACATCAGAAAGAAGGAAAAAAAAAAAAAACCTCAAACCAAAAAAAAACCAGGCAATGAAACTGTCTCTACTCTCCACCCCAAAAGTCCAGGGGCACAACTAGGAATATATAATGAAAATTAAAAAAATCTGTTGAGTCAAGTGTCCATTTGTATGGTTGCCTTTTAAAAGGGAGCAACACCTTTAGACTTTCTATAGGTAAAAAACTTTCTTCGCTAGTTTACACATCTGTTGGAAACCAACCACTCAGTTTTGTTCCTGCTAATTCTTTTCATTTGTATACTCCTCTGTGAGCTCCAACACAAACAAGACTCGTAAACAGTAGACTATAGATAAGCTTTCAAAATGTTATGTGGCATTTTACCCACATATCTGTCAAGTAAAAGGTTAGAATCTTCACTTTTTAAAGAAAAACATACCAATTAGCAGCAATGCAAGGCTGTCTAGAGCATGAGGTTTTCAAAGTCTGACACATCTGTAGATGCAGCACAACCCATTTATTTGTGTGAAGCTCCCTTTCATTTTCTGATGGCAAGCAAGGATCCTGGGAGGGCCCCTCTTCCAATGAATTTGCAAGTGCTCACAGGAATTGGAAGATGAGGTTTTTTGACTGATGTGTCCAGTATAGCTACAGCTGGATAGTGGGGCAGGAGATTATTGCTTTGTCTTGTTTACCTGCCACATTGAGGCCTCAATACTGGTCTCAGTGACTTAATTGCCTAACAGGGTTGTCAAATGCTCTTATCCCCAGTGTGTAGGAAAATAAGGGAGACTTGAGGGCTTGCTTCTTGGCATGGGCTAGTGGGACTTCAGGCCAGAATGAAAGCTGGAGAGTGATGACAGCAGCCTGTGTGGGACCACCAGTCCCCATCCTGATGGGGCATTGGCAGCCGGTGCTCAGGGACATGCAGGGCTTTGGCTTCATCCCCTCAACACATTGGCCATCTGAGATGAGTTGACCTGACAGTTGGCTGCCAGCACAGAGAAACAGGAGTTTGTGCCTCCCTTAGAGCCCAGGGGCAAGCAAGAGCGGAAATTATGTTTCTAGAAGTCATAATTCCCTTCTCTGTTTGCTCCTGGGATGGTGCTGCTATGCATCCCCCTTTCTCCAGGCAAACTGTTGTCTTACAGTCTTGTCATAAGTGATTAGTGAGAATCCAGTACTATAAAAACCCCAGGACTAAATGTAATAACTAATGTGCAAAATTAATGTTTATAAAAATGCTTCAACCTGCTGCAAAAACAAAAGCAGATCCTAAAATAAAAATATTAAATACTGTATCCTCGAGACCACAAAAAATGCTTAGTAAATTTTGCTGTCTTTATGAAAGATATTTTAAAGAGGCTTGATTTTTTAGAATGGCAGAATGCCTATGTCCTGGAAATTACGTTCTTTAAGGCATCTTATCAATGACTACATAAAATAACTTGTTACTCTGAAATTCTTTTTAAAAAAGCACGTATTGTTAGATTACCTACGTAAAAAAGCAGAGTAAGAGAAACACAAAACAAAAATCCATGCAAATATAAATCCTATTTAGCATTTCTATTGTTAAGTTTTATCTGCTAGGTACCAAAATAGTTTTTAGTTTTATACAGGAAAGTGTATTCATGGCTGCTGCCCTGAGGAATTTATAGTGTCAATAAATTAATTGCTACAATCTTCTGTTTATCATAATATCTTAAATTGTTAGCAGACTTAACGGCTTTACATACATCTATAGAGAACATCTGAACTGCAAATAAATCACTACAAAATATATGTTGCAGACAGTTTTTATTTAATGTGCACAGTCATTAAGTATTTAAATGGCTAACTTCTGCCATTTGCCTGTTCCACTAAATGTGTCCACTGTAGTGTGTAAAGGGGAGTGTACTATATTAAGGCGGGTAACATTTTAAGTAGAGATTTGATTTACACTACAGGTGTTTAATTTGGATCTAATGAGTCAGTTATGTTACTAAAATAGGATAGTTATTTTAAATATATTTATTCAGATATAGGGAATATAGAATTGATTTTTATCCTTTTTTTACTTCTTTCTCTCTTAATAGTTAGTTCCTGTTTAATGTCTAGTAACTCCTATTAAACCTAAATTAAATGCTTTTTAGAGGATTGTTATTTGAATTTTTACCGAAGAAACAAAATTTACTTTTTCATTAACTACTTAATTTACATGGTAAATTAAGGGTATGTAAACACCTCTGGGGCACAAGCACATGCCATTTTGCTACAGTGAATGATGACCTGGCATCAGTTATATCCTCATTTCTGCAGTGGCAAGGCCATACACCCTCATTTCCTGGGAAACTCTGGCTGACAGGGTGCTGCAGTGCAGATCCTCTGTAAGGCTGGCTGCCGCCTGACGTGTGACAGCATGAAGCCTGTCTCAGGGTGTATCAGTCAAGTTCGATATCTCACCCTTATCTGAAGGTGCTTAACGATTCAGGGTATCGTAAAGACAGAGTCCTTCGTGAGGACTGTGGCTGACAATTTTGGTTTTTTGTCCCAGTAGAGCAGTCTGCCATAAATATAGTTTACCTGGGGAAGGACGAAACACCTTTGGTGAACACACCTGCCACAGTGGAATGAAATCCCACAAGACCATTTTACACCTCAGCAAGTTTCTGCTTTACATATAATGCTTTTCTCTTTGCTTAGCTTGCTTTAATGGAAATATATAGCAAAACTTATATGTAGGTAAATTCAATTTATAAAGACAAAACAGCTCATACGTTTCTCTTTGAAGCAAGAATGGCAGAACAAAACTAAAAAAGATTCATTTGTGCTGCTTGATACACTAGTATAAGTTGTTCTCAAGCTAGAGTGATGAATGTCTATCAAAACCTTGTATATCGGGGAAAAGAAGACCATGTATAACCAAAAGAAAGGTAAAATCACTGCTAATAGGTGGTGTCAGGGACCTAAGCTGTATAAAATATACTAGGTCACCAAAATGTCTGAATTTAGACATTACTGAGCTCTTATAACAAGGCATAGTCATATAGAAAACTGCTGAAGAAGTGCATTTTAAATTGCTTTGCTATTTTCTTCTCTAAGAGAAAGTGGCATTCCTGATCATTGTCTCTGATTTTTAAAGGCTGTAGTCATGTTAGTATAGCATTCACTTCTTCAGCAGACGTAAATTGTCTCCACGGTATTATGGCTGTAATCCTGAGACTGCTCTCTTACAGAACTTTACCAAGTAACTACTTCTCAAGTTTTCCTGCTAAAGACTCATCAAAGCACAGCCAGATTTAAGCCTCTACCTATGTGATCATCTTGTTATCATTTGTCCCATGTGATGCAAAAATCAAAGAAGTCCCCCAGCAACAGAAGTTATTCCATTTAAGTAATTAAGGAACTTTGAATCACAACTTCTTTCAGGTTTTTTGTTTGTTTGGTTTTTTAACCAGTTAGTGGGGAGAATTCTAAATTTTAGCTTGTGACTATTCTGAAGCATTCCATATAGCAAGGTCTTTCATTTACAGACTTTATGGGAAAGAGTTCACAAACAGGGGCCATTGTTTATTGTCTTATAGTAAACAGTAACTGTCTCACACAACTGGCTACAGTACGCTGGGAATTGGGCCCAAACCTCTGAAAAGCCACTTATCATACAGTAAGTTCATAAAAGAAAAATTGTAAAAAATGCAGGAGGATTTTGAAAGACCTCAAAGAGACCAAATTGTTGTCCATGCTGTCTAGCTCAAAGAGTTTAAAACAAGAAATGATACAAAGTTACAGCTGGCAGACCTAAGCAATACATCACTAAATGTTCATATGCACAAAGTATACAGCCTCTACCAAGAAACTAAAGTTCAGTTGCAAATTAATATTTAGTCTTTATTCTGTCTGGTGAAAGTACTATTTTTCAGTATGCTCATTTAGAGTTGAAGCTGTGGATGTTCTCTGGCAGATTGTAAATACACGTGTTCCTTTTCCAGTCAGCGGACCAAAAAGAAAAATGACAATAGTGTTCTCAGCTAATCACAGAAAGGGAGCAAAGATGGTTAACAAACAGAGTTAGGCAGATACTAATACTTTGGGCAACTTTCTGTATGACTGCCATTAATTTAAAATTATTAAATCACTTCATAATAGCCTATAGTATAACCAAGGCCTAACTCTTACCCTACTGAAAGAAGAACGAATTCTCATCAGGTTTAACAGGCCTTTTCTGGTATTAAGCATATTTATGCAATTAATTAGGAAGGAAAAGATGATGAAAATATGGTTTTTTCCTTCTCTGGGGTAAATATCGGGTGTCAAGACTAACAGTAATGCTGCTGAGGTTTCTAATGTATCAGGACAATTATTTGGAATATTGACCTGCAGAATAAACAAGTATTGAGGTTTTGTCATGCTTTCTAAATGCCACAGCATGGAAAATCACACAGGGACAAAACTGGAATGTTAAATGGAAGGATGTTGTGTTCTAAAACAACAAGGAAGCTGAGACCCGTGAGCTAAAAACCAGTGAGGACTGTTGGCAGATCCTAAACAAAGGCATACACCTTTTTTCTTTCTTTCTTCTTTTTAAGTAAAAATATCAGAATCTCGTTATATCATTGCTTCTGTCCATACAGCACTTTTTTGCAAAAGCATAAATGAGAATTCACTTCCAATTATACATTGTTTATTTGCAGTCAAACAATATTGAGTAATTTGAATTAAATAAATGTGTTTAATTAATTAGAAAGGGAAGTCTAGGAGACAGATTTAAACATGGGAGGTTACCTTCATCCTTCTGAATTCATATAGAATTTTGCCATTGATTACCATGGCACAAAAGTAACACTGTGATACTGAAAACAGTTTTTTTTAATCTTAATATAGGTGAGCACAACAATGATTTAGTTTGCAATCAATATTTTATAAGATTTCTAGCATACCAGCCAGAGTAAAACTGTCCCAGTAAAAGGGACAGTAAAAGCACCGACCCACTAGCACCACAAAGTGGAGAGTACGGTCACTGGTACATTTTTTGTTAGGATCAGTGTAATCACACCTGACATTAACAGGTGTAACCAAATGTAACAAGTTGGTTTTTAATTGTAAATGCAATGGTTGTAGCATTGTTGCTGTATCTCAAAGAAAGAATAAAAAGCCAACTTCTATCAATGTTGTTAGAGCAGTTACATGAAGAGTTGGTGTGCATTATGGTCTACATCTCCAGATGTGTGGAGTAAATGTCACAATTAATGTGAATGCATGTTTGAATTTAGGCAGGTAGTGATCAGCATAACATGTTGAGCTCTCAAGCAGATTAATTTCTGTATCACTTTATGATGACAAATTTTTCTTTCTTTTACTGTTTCAATTACTTTGATAAATTGGGGAGGGGGATTGTTTTCCCACAGTAGTATCAGGTACGGAAATTTTTAGTGACTTTTTTTTCCTCACTTAACTCATCTACGTATTACAGTTTAAGAAGTATGTAAACCTTGTGTGGCCAGGCTTTTTTTTTTTTTTTAATTATTTGTTCTGTTAGTTCTTTTCATAGTTAAGCTAAAAGAAGAAGATCACATACACTACATTTGCTTTAGAAAGAGTTAGTGATTTGTTGGAGCAAATTTTTACTTCCATTTCCCACTGCTTCTGTCAATAAAACTGAAAGCAGTTGCCCTTATATGCTTCTGATGTTATAATATAATTGGTGGTAAAGATTTACGGACATTAATATAACTGACAACAGATTATAGAATCTCATTGCCTAATAGCCGAATTATGGGAAAGATCTGTATGATAAACAAGCTGAAATGCCCCTTGCCTGGTGGAACTCCTGGAATAAAACGTTCCGTTGTTTCTGTGGCTTTTTTTCCCTTCCCAACTTTTCTTTTTTTTGAGAGAAGAGATCAAACTTCTGCTGTAAATTTTTTTCCCAACTTTAAAAATTGACATAAGCTTTGCCTATGATTTCTTTCCATGATTCAGTTTGTTTTACATGATTTTTTTGTTTTACAGATTCAAGTGTGCCTGCCTTTTTGCAGTAGGAGCTGTTTGGTTGAAAGGCAGCTTATGTATTTCGGAATTAACTATGGCTCAAGTCTCTTTTGAGAAAGTCACAGAACTCATAGCATGATGTCAGGGGTCTTGTCTTAATGAGAATCAAAAGTATGCTTTATTCCATGATAAAGTCCAAGCTCTGTTTTGAATATGTAGCAGCTGGTTGTGGCCAGCATTCAAAGGAAGAACAATCTGGTGAAGGAATCAAATTTATCAAGTATGTCTGATTCATACATAGTAACCACTATTCCTTTTCCTATGCTTGAATATAAATCTGGAGGAAAAGAGAAATGGGGGCATTTCTGTTGTTTACTTACTCTGAGTATATTTAAAGTCTACTTTGTATATTTATTTATAGTGTGGTACGAGATAACAAAATAAAGTTCATAATTATTATTTCTCCAATGTCATTATTATACCGGCAACTTTACAAATGTCTCGTATTTTCAAAAACAAGACTCTTGCCCCAGAGCACTCCTAACCAAATTTATACCGAATGCATAAAGAGACCTGAAAGAAGAAAGTGAGGTTGATTGGCACAATAGAGCAGAGAGGATAATTTAGGCACTGAAAACAGTTTTGGGAATAGAAATAGGAAGTCATGCATGAGATATGGATATACATAGTAGGCAGGACTGCATCTGAGCCAGGAAAGAGTAAGGACTCGGTCCAGTGGTAGGCTAAGGCAGACCCTTGCAAAGCCTTGAAATTGCAAAGGAGACCTTGTAGTGTAATGAAATGGAAAACCACCTGGGGGACTGAGACATAACTTGACATGATCAGAGTAGAATAACCTTGGTCGTGGTCTTTAGAGTGGACTAGAGGAGGGAGATTAGAGGGAAGAAGGTTGCAGTAAAATAGTTCTTTCCTTTCTTTGAACATTTATAGATGGAAAAGAATAGATACTGTTCAGTGGACTTAGAATTCTCTGTAAAGCTCGTCTAGAAGATGCCCCAGGGCCATCCCACATGGACACCTTCACAACCACCACTGGGATGCGATGGTCCCTCTACAGTGGCAGCATACTAGTTCTGGATACTGGAGCAGGTCCAGATGTGTTTGGGGTTGCAGGAAAGTTGAAAATTACTGTGCCCAATTAGGTAGTTTTGACTGGAGGTGTGAGAGCTCAGCTGTGTCTGAAGCCATCATGACTAGAAAAATATTTGCAGACACACTTCACCTACCAGTTGGTTTGGGGGGAATATGTGTGACTTTGAAACATGTGCATGTGCGGGATGACCGGGGGATCAGACCTAGCCAGCATGGGTTCATGAAGGGCAGGTCCTGTTTGACCAACCTGATCTCCTTCTATGATCTAGTGACCCATCTGGTGGATGAGGGAAAGGCTGTTGATGTGGTCTACCTAGACTTCAGCAAAGCCTTTGACACTGTCTCCCACAGTATTCTCCTGCAGAAGCTGTCAGCCCGTGGCTTGGATGGGTACACTCTTGGCTGGGTAAGGAGCTGGCTGGAGGGCCGGGCTCAGAGAGTGGTGGTAAATGGAGTTAAATCCAGCTGGCGACCGGTCATGAGTGGTGTTCCCCAGGGGTCGGTGCTGGGGCCTGTCCTCTTCAATATCTTTATTGATGACCTGGATGAGGGCATTGAGTGCACCCTCAGTAAGTTCGCAGATGACACCAAATTGGCTGGGAGTGTGGATCTGCCTGAGGGTAGCGAGGCCCTACAGAGGGATCTGGACAGGCTGGAGAGCTGGGCTGAAGCCAATGGGATGAGGTTCAACAAGACCAAATGCCGGGTCCTGCACTTCGGCTACAACAACCCCGGGCGACGCTACAGGCTTGGGGCGGAGTGGCTGGAAGACTGCGTAGAGGAAATGGACCTGGGGGTATTGATTGATGCTCGGCTGAACATGAGCCGACAGTGTGCCCAGGTGGCCAAGAAGGCCAATGGCATCCTGGCTTGCATCAGAAACAGTGTTGCCAGCAGGAGCAGAGAGGTGATTGTTCCCCTGTACTCAGCACTAGTGAGGCCGCACCTCGAGTACTGTGTCCAGTTTTGGGCCCCTCACTGCAAGAAAGACATTGAGGCCCTGGAGCGTGTTCAGAGGAGGGCAACAAAACTGGTGAGGGGTCTGGAGCACAGGCCATATGAGGAGAGGCTGAAGGAGCTGGGAATGTTCAGCCTGGAGAAGAGGAGGCTCAGGGGAGACCTCATTGCTCTCTATAACTTCCTGAAGGGAGGTTGTAGTGAGCTGGGGGTCGGCCTCTTCTCTCGTGTCATTAGTGATAGGACCAGAGGGAATGGTTTCAAGCTACGGCAGGGGAGATTCAAGCTGGACATTAGGAAGTATTACTTCTCTGAAAGGGTGGTCAGACACTGGAATGGACTGCCCAGGGAGGTGGTGGAGTCACCAACCCTGGGTGTGTTCAGGGAAAGACTGGATGTTGTGTTGAGGGACATGGTTTAGTGGGAGCTATTGATAATAGGTGAATGATTGGACTGGATGATCTTTTAGGTCTTTTCCAACCTTGGTGATTCTATGATTCTATATGCTGTCAAAGGATAGTGGTAGTATTCTTCCCTAAGAATACTTCATTCAATGTGCCATGGCACTTTTTAACATATCAGTGAAATAAGACATAAAGCAGACAAAATACTTGCTGGGAATTTAATCTGGGAGTACCAATATATTTGGAGTATCACAATTCCAGTTCAGAAAAACTGCAAAAAACAAATGATCATGTTATAAAAGTCAGAAAAAAGAATATAACTAGTAGATTCACTATAAGCCTAGGAAGAAAGAGTACCTCAGCAGTAAACACAGACATAATAGTGACTATAATTTTTGCTAAATCACAGTTAGACTCTGAACTGATGAGTGAAAAAAAAAAGGTGGAAGACTCTGGAAGCGGGTAAAGGCTATTCTTTCCTCTGAGGCACTCTTACCTTAACAGTCTTCTTTGTACTGCTAGTGCTGAAGGTAAGATCCCAAGAGGGTGAGAAAGAGGGGGGAGGTCCTTCACTCTAGCGCTGAAGGTGGTTATAGCTTTCAGTTTTTCCCTGGCTGAAATTCTGAATTAGACAGAATCCGTGTGGAGGTAATTTCTGTGGCTCATTCCTCCTGGTTTTCTTCCTGTAAGCTATGAGTATAGAAACCTGTTTGCGATGGCTGCTATGCAGATTAGTCAATATTTGAAAAAAAAAAAGAGATTAATAGTAGCATTTAAAATATTAACATGCACATTAAAAGAATGGACAAGTAGGTCATATGTTTCACGTTTACTATAGGAAAGCACGTTGTTGAAAAATGATGGAATAATTTTCTTAGAGAGCAGAAAATTCTTAGAGGGATAAATTCAGGAAGAGATCTTCCCAGTTTACTAGAGGAATATGTAATACAAAAAAAAATCAGTTGAATATTTAGGATACACTTTTTAACTTTCTAAATTAAATTGTTGCCATTTGCTGCTGAGACAATTAGCAGGTGTCAGTTAGAAGACACAATAGATTATGTACCTAATTACTCTCTCTTTTCAGACAACAGTTTGCAGTCACAAGAATGTGTGAGGAGGTTTAATCAAAGATTAGAACTTTTTAATTAAATAGGGCCATATGTGACTAGTCATTTGACATTAATTACTGTTTTAGTTGGATTCCTTTTGATTTGTAAAAGGCCCTGAGCACTGCAAAAATTATGTCACATCATTGAAACTGCTGATTATTAAAACAAAAAGTTTTCTTCATAAGCCCATCACTCTCCTGCAAAAGAAACATAATTTCAAAAATGAAATGGCTGCCTTAGAGAAGGAGATTGGTGTTTTAAAAGCAAAATAGCAGATGGTACTTCAAGTGACTCCCCTTAGAAGGGACAGTCTGAAAGCATTTAATTGTAATGATTGATAAGGTCTTCTGTCAATGCTCAGCAAAACTTTCAAGGGGCTAAACAGCTGGCATGAGGTTCATTTGGAGTTTTAACTAGTAGACTACCCTTTGGGGTGTCTTAAAGCTAACTAGCATCACTGATATTAATAGAAGACATCAATCAAAATGAAACGCTGTAGCAGAAACTGATCTAAGACTTCAAGTAATGTTTTAATTTGTCAGCCTACAGAGAGAGGGGTAAATGTTAACAGTGTCCTTGTGTGATAGCTTTAAATTCAAGTCCAATGGTGGCATCAGTGTTTATGAGCTATTCTTTTATGAGTTTTGCTTTTTCACGCACTCCACTTATACACAGTAAAGTGGGAAGAGGGACAATGAAAATCCTTATCTGAATAGCCCGCAGAAAGAAAAGTTAAAAAAAAAAGAGAAAGATATGACGGGAGCAGGAATAATTCTTAGCTCCTGTAATGATTAGGGGTGAACTTCACACAAACACACACTCGGAGACATTGTGCCTTTTGTGATGAATTTTTAGAGAGATTTGAGCTGGGGAGATACGTCTGTTTGAAGATGAATTAAGAAAGCAAAATCCATCGCTAACCTGCAGCGCTACAGTGCAGCTTCTGCACATGGGGCTTGGGTACATGTACCTGCAGCTCCTTTCTTAGCCGACTGAAATGGTGCTCCGTGCCAGGCTACTGAGTCTGTCTGCCCCAGAGCTTGTTCCTGGGGATCACAGGATGCCTGACACTAATGGAGAAAGTTTGGAAATGTTTGAACTAGTGATGATCAGATTGCCAGCAATGCTAAGTATAAATCTGGACCCTGTATGTCCTTGTTTTACTGCAGTCTAATCATACTAGTAAGTATTAAATCAGCAAAGCAATTAAAAGCCTGTTTCACACCCCAAATTAACAAAGTACATTGTACTGAGAGTCTTTTGTGGGCAGAAGTATTGACATGGTAGAAAGAAATAATATTACTTGGAATTAGCTAATCTCCACAAATTGATGTCTGATTTGCATGGAAGACAGCTTCTTCGGGCCATCAGCACAGCAGGTTAATCTGTAGTTTGAATAGTAGTTAGAGAGTAAAGTTACTTGATGGAAAACTGAAGTCCAGTTTATAACCTGGACTGGAAGGTCAACAGACCTGGGTTCATTTCTGTGACAGTCTTCCTATATGATTGTGAAAAAAATGTCATTCAACTTCTCTGTGATTCAATTTTCTAACCATAGAAAGATGGCAGTACCTTTCTACTGCACTTAGTAAACAGTAAGATGTTGGAAAGAAAAGATACCTGTTACTGGCATTGGTGCAGCGACTGGGACAAAGAGGTACTTCTAAAATCTGCTGTTATTTCTAACACATAAATTGTATTTATGCCTATTTTTCTAGTTTAGCCTCCATCCTGCTACAGTTTGAAAATCACTATGGAAACTGTGGTAGTAAGTGTGGTATTTAGTAACTGATCTTCATACCATGTCTGGGTTAAATCTTTTCCTAAAAAATCTAAGTCACAGTGTATTTCATGTAGGATTGCAGCCTCTCCTGAAATGGATGGAAGTGTTCACTCCATTCAGATAAAAAGCCTCCATTTAAAGGGAAAAAATCCTATCAATTGTATGTGAAGACAAGCACTGTAGGAAACTTTAGTTCTAGAATGAATAGAAAAAGGTATGCTTTATTATTGAAGAGATATTGTTTTTCAAGGAAAAAAAAAAAAAGCAAACCACTGAGGAGAAAGACAAAATTATCATAGCATTTTGTATTCACTGCATCAGTTATTTCCCAAAGAAAGCCTATCAGTTAAAATGATGAATTTTAACCTTTACCGATTCTTCTAGAGAACATTCAATTTATATTCTTCAGGCACTTTGCTACTCGTTCACCATACTGATGCAAAATTATTGTTTTTGTGATATTTATAAAGATTTAGTTACAAGTTTTCAAGGACGTATTTCACATTTTTTTCAAATCAAAACCCTCTAGTGTAAGTTAAGATAGAAATGGAACAAAAAAGTAACACATGGTACAGCTATGTGTTTTTAATACATTAATATTTAAATACAGTATCATACTGAATACAAATCTGGTGGTCAATAGAAAATACAAAGGTCACGTTATCACAGAGTACAGGAAGTCTTAAGAGGTGAATACCAATGGATAAACATTTCTGCATAGAATCTTTTTTTTTTTCATTGCTCCTATGAGATCCAGTAATGCCCATATAAAATCGATGGCTTCAAACTCCCTTTACGAAACCAATCCTGTAAATGTTATCAGTACTAAATTTGAAAAAACAAACAAACAAACAAAATAACCAAAACAGTTTGAATATAGGTTCAAATTTGAGCTGTGCTTAGTTTGTGTCTCAAACAATTTCTGTAGCCATGATGTCAATATTTCTTGAGGCACTATAAGCTTCTGGGCGTCACTCTTAAGAAAGCAGCAGTGTTACAAATTAATATTACAGCCCCTGAGTGCCACTGCGGTGTTGCAGAATTAGATGCTATCCTTGCTCTGCAGTGTAAGGGTGTGTTGGTCCAATAGGCCTGGGATACAAAACTGCCAGCACACGGAACAAGGACATGGTGAATAAGAGTGCCATGGAAAAATGGGATGACTTAGGTGTTTACTTACCTGCCACAAAGATCACTTCCTTAGGGTAAGGTTTACAATTGTAAATACTTTGGAGAACATCTGTTTCCTTTTTTTTTTTTTTCTAAACAAAATTATTTTAATTTACTATTGAGAATTATGTTTATATTACTTCAAAAGGAGTGGGCCCTATGGATTCCTTCTGTAGGAGTGTTTGGAGCTTTTCTGGAGAGCATCTTGGCAAGCACAGAGATAGGAAGTCCTGGAAATTGACAAGGGTGAGAGGAGTAGGAGACAGTGACAGGTACAGCAATGAGTTGGGATCCTGCAGGTCTTGGGTAAAGTGAAAGCCTTGTTAGAGGCTTCAGGGATGACAGAAGCAAAGTGCCTGCTAGCTGCAGAGGACTGTGCCATTCACTCCAGCTGAGAAGCTGCTAGGTTGGATGAAATAAAGTATAGAAGCAACCTTTAAGATCATCGAGGAAAAGGATGTGGGAAAATAGTTTATAAACTAATTTATTTTTTATTTATTTGTCTGTCCTAATCACTTTGAATTTTTCTGTCTAAAATAAAATTAAAATAGCTATCCTACTTGAAAGTCTGGATTTACTGAGTTTTTGTCTCCTTTAGAGAGGTTACCCTAGGGAAAAGATCCAGACTGGTCCACCTCAAAGATTTGGCTGATCTGGAGTCCTGCAAAAGCTCTTGTAGATATTCCAGTACAGCTGAAATACTCAGAATGTGTTTCAGTCTTTTCTATGGAGTACACTGAATAACATCTATTTTATGAATTTTAAATCTAGTGATCTAGACATCTACCAATTTAATGCTGTCAGAAGTTTGATATTAATATGCATGGCCCCTGGCAATAGCCTAGTTATAGTGGGCATATTACCAGTGGAAATGTTAGTCCCCTCCTAAGTGATATCGGAGATTTGCAAATGTCACTGGTACAAAATCTTCAGATGTAGATACCTAAAGTGGTAGCTGTAGCCTGAGGACCAGCTCCAAAGAAAACTTGTGTGCTAGTGTAGGTTGTTTGCTGCATCCCAGGAACTGAGTTTTGCTGAGTTAGGCACCTAAGAACAGAATATACAAATGCTAGAGTACTGAGCAGAGTGTTTTCAAGATTAGTCAACCAGAAATGATAAAAATAGGTGTCTAAACACCCTTTCCCTTCCAACTTGAGAACATAACTCTGGGACACAAGTAGCTGCCTGGATGAGACTGGATGTCATTTAAGAGTCTGCCTTTCACACAGTAACTTGGTGGTTAGAGAAATTGCCACAAAAGCTGGAGATTTGGAATAAACCCCATTTCTCCTATTTCATAATTTACTGCACCAAGTAGAGAAGAACGAGGGTTTTCATTGTGGTCCATACTCTCGTTGTCACCACAGGCTTTTTCTATCTAATGTCAGTTTAATATAAACTGGGTAGGGAAGCCAGTGCCCAGTTCTGCCTGCTATTGACTAATTCAAGCACAGTGCTGTATCGTTCTGCAGTTGTTGTATGTGAATGTAGAACTCCTGCTCAGCACCCACCTTTCAAATTCACTGCAAGCTCTTCTGAAGCAAAGTTTCATTTAAGTATGTGCTCAGTAGTTTCCTGAAGTTGGTCTATGTTAAGCTTGAGAATCTGACTTAGAATGAACAGCAGGCTATCAATCATTTAAATAAACTTTTTAAAAAGTTAATGTGTATTTTTTCTACATTTCATTATTGTGCAGTGGGGAAAAAAACGATCTGTGACAATGACTAAAGTGCACAGATCCATTTTAAGCTTGGCTAACTGACACAGGAAATACTCTGTATCTGTAAGTAGATAGCCAGCAACTTATTCATCCACATTAGAAATGAACAAGCAAATGAAATAAAAATTCACCTTCAGAATTTAAAAAAGTTCTCAGTTTGACAGAGGGGGTGAAACTATAAGACAGTAACGTTGAACACAGTGATTTTCTACTGCATTTATCTCAGGCAATAGCACAGTGATATTTAAACAAGATAGTAATTATATGAAAGATGTCAAATAAAAAACATTCAAAATTCAAATTTATATAAGACTCTGTGAAAAGAAAGAGATATGTTAGTTCTCCTAACTTATGTAAGTATCTAACACAGATCCAAAGACAATTCTTTTTAAGGATGTCATAAGAGTTGTGGGTGTAACTGGTATATCTTTGGTAAAAATGGGGAGTTCTTAGATGTAGATTTACTTTGATGTCTCTTGTTACATGTCAAAGTCACTATGCAGTAAGTCACTTTGTCTCTAGGGAGATTTTTTTCACCCTATATTTTTTTCCACTCTTTGTAAGTATTGAGGGGATGGCTGAAGAATACCTTTTTATGCCTTATACAGTCTACATGGGAGACAGGTGAAGAATTGTGCCACAGAAGCACACCCCCTGCATTTCAGTGTAAGACAAGACTGCAGCTTTTCTGAAGTACCCCATCCAAAATGCTTATATTACAGAAGATAAATTGCTTGAATTAATGGTTTAACTCCACAGATTCACCCTTACTGCACCATACTGCTTCCTAATGTAGACAAACCTTCTAATCCCTAAGTCTTCCATAAACTATTCTGAAGTCATTAGATTTTCAAGTATTGTTCATGGGCTGCTAGTGGTTTTGGATTGTTTCTTTAAAAAAAAAAGAAAAAGGTAACAATTTCTTCCTTTCTTAAATTGCTAAATTGGTGTCAGGTACAGCTGAATAAATAGGATATCTCAGTGACATCCAGGCAGTGACATATCAGAGCTGCCACCTGTTTGCACATCTGAAGAAGGTTTTTTTTCCTCAAGACAATCTCTACTGCATTTTGGATCATTGTCAGATAACAAATGAAAATACTTCTGTGAATAAAACCAACAAGGGTTCATTCCTTAGAGAAAAGGTTTTGTGTTAGAAGGAAAAATGTTAAGATCCAGGTACATCATTGATGGGAATTTCTTTATATTCTGTTGATGTCCTTGGCGTGAATGTCACGAACTACAGAGCACTGGAAGGGATCACCAGTTTGATGGAAGATCATGATATGAGAAAAAATGGAATATATGGATGACCGTAGTGTTAAAGGAGAATGAAACACATTTGTGTTGAAGGCGTTATTATTATATTAGACAGCAATAAACCAGGAGCTAAATCAGATGGGAGTCAAAAAAAAAAAAAAAGAACTAGCTGTAATAGTCTATCAGGGAACAACACTCCCTCATGAAGCAGCTCCCTCAAAAGGCAATTACAACCCTAGTACCCTAGTATGTATCAGGGAAATTTGCTTCAGCAGAAACAGAGAAATAATAATGTCTCCATACAAGGAACTCTGAGCTGGAAATTTTAGTTTGTATCGAAATATTCCAAACTGGTGAGAATATTCCTCTATTTTAAAACATGCACAGTTTATAGGATTCCTTTTTCTGAGAAGCAGATGACATGGAGTCTTGGGAGACTTGTCAGACAAACCTTTTTGGGTCTGGTTCATTTCTATTCCTTTACTTCTAAGTTTTTTGCCAGTATTAGATAGTGTCTCCTCCAAAGCTCCTACCGATATAAAAAAGACAGGAATCCTTGTCGAGTAAGTGAGACTAGATATGAAGGAGGTGATGCTTTACAACAGATCAAACTCATAACCAGTAAACTTAAAGGTAACACATGTAAACCTTCTACAGTGTTGAAACAGAAATATCAACATTGAAATTTAAATTAGTTGGAAGAAAACAGCACTGAGTTTAATTTGGTGACATTATTCATTTACACCATCTGAGAGAAAAGGTATTTGGAGAGATTGTGGGGGAGAATGTGTTAACAAATGGGAAGTTTTAAGACCATACATCCTGTCATTGGGATAATTAAAACTTTTGTCTTTTATTCCTTTTAAAAAAGTAGAATTTCCCATGGAAATACCAATAGCATTCTTCCAGAAAACGTCGAGAACAAGGAGGATAAATATTTGATTGGTAGATTGTTGAAGATAAATAAAAACTACAGACCTTGTGCTAGAGTCAAAGTGATGACAAGAGAACCACTGATAGGAGTTATCAATATCCTCCTTTGCTTCCCAGCTGCTGGCCCAAATAATTTAAAACTGTAATAAAAATTAAACATATATATATGCTGATTACATGTAGGAGACAGCCACCAAAAATGAACTTAATAGTGGTTAGGTCTTATGTCATTGTCTGCTTCTCTCTTTTCTCTTGGCCCTTAGACTAGAAAAACCCTGCATGCCAACTACAACTAAACAAAAGACACAAACAGAAACACCTGCCGTGAGAATTAATTACCAAATTAGAGATCACATTTTTCATTTGTAAAAAAAAGACTTGGAGTCAAAAAGAGCTAGTGTGGGAATTTCAGTGATGAAGATGCACATAGTAGGAGTAACATCTTTCACCTACACGGCCTTGTCACTTTGGTGGTTTAGAGTATGGCATAATTCAGAGTTCTGTAATAACATTTTTCTCCAATAGGTCTCTAGTCTGTCTAGCATCTCACCAGTATTAAGAGGTTAGGAGGTATTGTGATGTATTAGATGAATCATTTACTGCTGAGATTTTGGAAGCAAGACTAGTCATTAACACACATATTATTGGCAGTCTAAACTGTTCCTATATCACAACTCAGAGCTCTAGGAGATGGAAGCCCTTGCCTTGCCTAGCAGAAACTTCACTGCTCCCTGCATATTCACTGTGGTGTTCCTCACAAGACAGAATTGTGTTTGCTTGGCAGAGTAGAGCCTTCAGGCCAGCACAAATTTTCAGTGTCTCAGAGAAACCTTTGGAGTCATCTTGCCAAGACCATTTTATCTTTTTTAGAGATAGGGGACTTTCCCTCTTGTGAACAGGTCTTATTGTTCCCTGATTTCGGCCAACAATATTCATGAGAAGAATGTGTTGCAAAGAGCTGCAGGCTGTAGGCAAGTGGCCAAGCAATAAAACTCTGCCTATTCCCACCCCAACAGCTGTTAACAGTAGTAAAAGTTAGGCAGACACCTGCCCTAAGTGATTTTTTTTAGACTGAATATTATGTGTCATGCAAATGACAGATCATTGCTACAAAAGTTGAAAATAATTTTCACTGCTAACATTGTGAATATATGATGCACTGCTCCTATTCCATTTCTAAAAAACTTTTACCCTTTTAAGTCTCTTTCCATTTCCATTTCTGTTCCTTTCATCTCTTTTCTTCATCATAATTTTTTTGTGGACCTTGTTTTGCCCTTCTTCCCAGAGTTGAAACTTCACAAAGTAGTCCCAAGGAGGCCAGGTTAGATGAGAATTAAAAATACTGTAAAGAGATATTGATATTTTCAGCCCAAGCAAGTAAATATTTTTCATCTTTGAAATGATATGAATGTATATCTACTAACAATACATTGTCAAACATGGAGTGGAGTAAAAAAAATTGAATAGAAGAAGCATGAGCCCAACCCTTGTTTAGGTTCAAGTGGTGTGATCTTTAAGACATTTCACATTTTAATTTATTTTATTTTATTCTAAAATTGTCTAATACATTATTTCACAAACATTTACATAAAACTGTTATTGGAAGTTACTAATTACCCTATTCTGATAACCACATGGGACCTTAATTAAAAATTTTAATCCATTGCAAAATGTATATGCATATAATGAAAACAATACAAATATGTTGTCAGATAATTGGATTTTATTACTTAAGCTAAAGGAAATAGATACATTTTCTAAAAAAAGTGTTCAGAAAGCATGATATTTCTCGATGTTGCAGTTGTTCTCTGTTATCCAGCAGTGAAAACAATAATTATTATCAGTTCTTCATGTTCTTAGGGTTGGCGTTGATATTTGTTTGCATGAAGAATGCAACCATGCAAAAGCACAGTAGCACTTTAGAGGATGAGAGGCTGCCAAAGTCTCTGGTGAGGTTTGCCAAAAAAACAGTCACAGTGGGGTGTCTCTACTAGCTCTTTGTCAGAGCGCATATAGGTCCTGCTCTTAAGGATAATTGCCTGCTACTGAATAGAACTATTCATCGAGGCTGAGGGAGTGACTAAAACACAGTCCCAAGCCTTTCAAAATTGCAAAGTTGCCAATGCTCTCATTTTCTCAGGAGTCTCCTGATGCTTGGTTAACTTGGGCTTAGTGCCATGTTAACACTATGACCGAGTCTCAGAACTGGAGTCAGCCTATATCTGGCCAGCTGAAATTTGGGATGGGTTGCCATACAAATCTTTACATCTGTCTATGGAGCCATGTCCTCAGTTTTTCAATGTATCTTAAAAAAAAAAAAAGAAAACGTCCTCAAGGAAAATTCAGTCCTGCTCATGCTATCATCTTTCTTTTTCATTTTACATGAGACAAGGTTAATTGAGTCCAAGAATGAAAATGGTATAGTGAACTCAGATATATGTAACTCAGCTGAGAGTAAGTAGCTAGTTCCCATGAATAAATTCTTGCTCTGATGTGAAAGAATTCAGATGAAAAGAGTGAGGTGCTGATTTTGAGAGCTTACACACCTTGGGGGAATAGGCACCAAAGGGAATGAGTTTGAAAAGTGGTGATAAATTGCACTGCCTGTCTTTTGAACTGTAGGCTGGCAGTGAAACTATTCATCCAGTAAGCAGATTTTCAAATCTTGAAGCAATTGATGCCTTCTGTTTCCCCATACAGCTGTGGCTTTAATCACCAAGCTCTGTGACCTCCTGAGACATGAGCAGCAAGTTGCTGAGGACAGCTGATAAATATTTTCATTTGCTCTTGCAATTAAGCCATTGTATCCAGAAAAGTCAAGTAACCATTGAAAGAGTTCTCTGACTGTCCTTTGAGTGGGACAGAAATTATATTCTTGCTCTATCCCAGAATAGATATGTACTTCTTATGACATTTGGTTACAAATATTATAGTCCTGGGAGTAAAGACCTAAAAACCTATCAGATTTACCTCTTTGCTACTAAATGCCATAAAAAAATAGGAGAGAGTCACTCATAAATTTGCTGTCTCTTCTAATACCATGACTCCTGCTTCACAGAGGTCCCACCTCAGCAGGCGGGTGGAACATGCTCTTTCCTGCGGCTACCATTAAGATTATGGGCAATCCTGGCTCAGGGCTGGTAATGGGCCTCCAACTTCTGTGAAGAAGAGTTCTGAGCATTAAGCAGATGTGAAAAAAAACATAGCAGTATTTTCAGACTTTTTTGGAGAAGCAGATAGCTCACTGACTTACTGTCCTCTGATTAAACCTGGAATTTATCTGGGCAATGGGCATATATCTTCAGTAGCCAGGTCTGAATAAGTATGGCCACTTCCAGCAGCAGCAAACCTTAAGCCACACAAGAAGACATTTTATAGATTTAGGTATTGTAAGGATTAGGCAGTGCTGACAAGACATGACCTAGATAATGGTCTAGGCTGTAGTCAAGTTTGGGCTTCTAAATCCCAATTTAGACTGACCTCAAGTGATCCCTAAATTCTCTTAGTTTAATTTTAGGCCTAAATCTTATATTGGATCTGGCCCATAAGGTCTTTCTTGAATCTGGTTTGTGACATTAGGCCCTGAAAAAGATTTTTTTGTTCCTTTGAGTTTTGAACAGATTTTTTTTTTCAAATACAGTGTTTCTGCATGGAAAACATTTCTGATGATTTATATCTTTTTGTAGTAATTGCTTAATTCATTAGAAGCAGTATCTCCATTCAGAGGATTAGTATGTACAATATATGTGCATAAATCTGGGAAAGTTAAGTTTTAAAAGGGTTTGACACTTTGGTTTTTAGAAGCATTTTTATTTGTAACATTGTTTCCAGCTGTGATAAATAAAGGTCTGAACTGCAGTGGAAAATGCAGAAATCGAGACCGTGATCCTGCACTGTATTCCAAGTGGGCAGGAGGTTTGCCGACATGTAGTTCAGTGCAGGATCAGGGCCCTAAAGTCTGAATTTACAAGGGCTGTCTTTTTTATTCTGCAGTGTTCAAATGGACTACTTAAGAAACCTATAAATGCTTCATCTAGACAGCAGGGCACCATTTCAGGAACTGATTGCCCATTATAGTACTGATAATAAAATAGGAAAATACCCCAAGGGAGAAGGAGCAGGGCCTTATGACTTCCCATTGAACTCAATGTGAAACTTATAATTTCCTGCCCCTACTTTGCAGGATGCGTCAATCTGCAGTGGCCATTGCATTATGCTCCTAAACCTCTTTCAAGGAAATCTGAAATGAGGGGGCTTATTACAGTGGAAAATCAGACAAAATCATGGCAGAAATCTGAGTTCCACTACAATAAAGATTTCTTTCATATATACAAAAGAATATATATTCTACTCTTTTATATTGGCTCCCCTCTCTCCTAAAATTAATCAGCTAGAAGTAATACTCCTTTGATAAAGTACTTGCCATACATAGAAATGAACATATCCCTTTAAGAGATCTTTTAATATCTTTTTCTTTTGAGATATTTTTAAAGGATCTCTGGAACAATACTCAGGGAGAACAAATGAGACTCATATACAGACTCACACATTCTCCTTTCCTGCATCAGAGCCAAGAAACCAATGTACACCCTCCTCCTTCCTACACTGAATCTCTGTGAAACTTCCAGCAGTCTGTGGTAGCAGAGAGCACCTGTCTGGATAATGCAAAGGGATAAGGGAGTATGTTAAACAAGGGCAGAGGGAATTGGGGAGAGATGCAGGAGACACAGAGCTAATTGAAGCAAAGCATTTTATTAATCTAGAGTGCTGTCTCCAGACATGCCTGAAATCTAAATAATGATACTGAACTTCAAAGGCCTTATTCTCCATTCCTTGTGCACTCACTACTCCTATTTAAGTCAATGGAACTTCTAAGTATATAAAAATGCAGAATCATACTGTGAATAAACTGTAAGAATAAGTCAGCAATAAAATCTTATACTGTTTACAATAAAACCTAACTCACCTTTATTTGGTCAATTCTTTCCTATCTGTTAGTAACATGAGTAGCTTGAACATCAAGGTATGTGATTTTGACCCTCTAGAGAGCCATCTAAAAGCCTGAATCTCTTTTGAGACTTTCTTGTTTTCCGAGTGATTTATTCCACTGATTTATTTTGCTACCATTGGACACTGCATACATGGCACATCAAGGATTGTGCAGAACCTGACTACAAAGTTGTGCAGCTTTTCAGGTGTGCTCCAGGATTTGGCTTGTGCATTTGAAAACTCTTCTGTTGTTTCAGAATCTTTGCATATTGAATTGTGTTAATTTCATTAAGTAAACACAAATTACTTTATGGTTTCATAGTGCTTTGAAGTTGTAAGGTGTTCTGAAAGTGATCATTATTAATTATAATATGTACTATTGTTATTTTTTCTTTGTTTTTCAAAAGGTGAAGAACTGGTTATCCTCTTTCTTAAAGGAGTCCATTTACAGAGAGGCACAGGACCCAGTTCTTTCATCTGCCTCTTCAGTGGGTGCTCATAAGGATGTCATTTGCTGAGACAGGGAGACACAGTGGGAAATGCTATTGCACAAAAAGCCCAGTTATTGTTGCCTTCAGAACCCCAAATACAGGGCAGTTCTTATTTTTGCCTTCCTCTATCAATATCAGAAAAATAGGCGTCCTAGGACTCATCTCTCTCTGAACTGCAGAGAAAATGTTCTTACCATTTTCATGTGTAATTTCATGTGTTGAGTAGGGTATTATCACTGAATATGCTGTGTAATGGGCTAAAGTATAAAGCTGCATTTAAATATTAAAATTCACGTGAAAATTTTGAGGTTGATATGAAATTTAAAATTTCTGTGGCAGGTTGTTTTCTAGACGTTTTCTGTTATTAAAGAAGCTTAGTTAGCCTGCTGAGGTTGGCTTAAAATGTTAATAGTTGGCTGGTTGATATCTTTTTAATGAGAAAAGTATTTCATAGAGAAATGGGAGTTCATCCCGATCAATAGAATTTGTGAGAAAATGTCTGTTTTAATTAAATTGATTGGAATCCATTACTGCAGCATACAACAGGAGAAAGCTAGTCTCAAGCTTTATTTGCTTTTTTTTATAACTAAGCCAATTTACAACAAAATTGTTTTCTGTATGAATTCATTTATTGGGTGTTCATGGCAAGGTGCTGGTAGCAGGGGACTGCAGGGGCGGAGAGGCCAGGGATGCCCTGTGCCGGACAGCAGGTTCCAGCCAGTTCCAACCCACCCACCACAGGACACAGCTGAGCCCTGCAGGTGAGGTGGTGGCAGCTGAGGGAAAGCATATTTAAGAAGGGGTAAAACACGCTGAGTGGCAGTTTTGTGAAGAGAGGAGTGAGAAAAATGTGAGAGAAACAGCTCTGCTGACACCAAGGTCAGAGAAGAAGGAGGGGGAGGAGGTGCTCCAGGTGCGGAAGCAGAGATTCCCCTGCAGCCTGAGGAGAAGACCCTGGTGAAGCAGGTTGTCCCTCTGCAACCCGTGGAGTTTAACAGTGGAACAGATATTCACACTGCAGTCTGTGGAGGACTTCACGCCAGAGCAGGTGGATGTGCCCTGGAAGAAACTGCAGCCAGTGGAGAGCCCACACTGGAGCAGGGGAAAAGTGCGAGGAGGAAGGCTGATGGAATGGAAGGTTGTGCTGGTGGATGAGAAGCTGATCATGAGCCGGCAGTGTGCGCTTGCAGCCCAGAA
>VZTO01019020.1:1687-20510 GCA_013400615.1 Syrrhaptes paradoxus
AGTTAGCATATAAACTATGCTTTGAGCCATGAATTCTTACTACTCTTCATTAAATTATATTAAAAAAAAAAATTGAAAAGTGAACCCAGCTGTATCCTGTTGTTAAATACAAGGCCACAGGGGGAAAAAAAGTGAAACACCATCTTCAAGAAGGCTCTTTAAAACTTGTATCTTGACCAATTTATTTCATTTTATCCCTAAGAAATACCCTTCATCATATCTTCACCTCAGTAATTAATTTTTTCTTTCATGTAATTTATGGAATAGTTCCAAATTCTCATTTCCTATGCAATTTCTGTTCACTAATGAGCTTCAATCACCCCTTGAAAAGCAAAGCACTTATTTCTGAATGGCCTTCTTGCTTTGGTGATCTCTCTCCTGGACTTCTCCCTTTCTCATTTAAGTGATTATTCCATGCTCTGCCTGTATCCCATATACACACAGAGTTTCCAGAACACAACAGTCCTTATTCCATAGATTCCCATCTCAGTTGGGTATGTTTCTTGAAAAAAACCCAAAACCTATCATTTATAGTACAAAAAAAACCCACCTCTTGAACAGAATAAAACTGTTTTACACACTTGCATACGCTACAGAAACATTCCGTAAGCATACCGTGACTTTTTTTATTCAACTCTCAGACTGCTCTAGCACTACTTCAGTTTTAATTGATAAAGATTATAGAAGATTAAAAGAATAGAGTACCAGAACTAGTGCAGTATTACCAAACACCACCACACAACCTCAAGGTGTAGCTAGAGACATTACTTTCTAGAACTGGCCGTAACACAGCTGCACTGCTGCAGCACATGTTCCAGCTAATCACAGACCAGGCACAGAGCGAAGCTCACTCTGGAGAGAAGAATGAAGCAAAACCACCACTGAAAACTTGGAACAGAGACATTCTATACCCCTCCAAAACAATACATGCTGCTCACAGCCATAGGTAACCCAACCCTTGAAAGGCTGACCTGAGGTGAACTCCCAAGCCTCGGTGTTTTCCTGAGCACTCCAGACAGATCCAAATTCCATAGGTCACGCTCACCCACTGGGGGTTAAACGCACCACATTCAAAACAGACCTGTGAGAGAAAAACAATTCTCTCTAACACTCAGTCATCACTTGTCCATGTGAAATTTTCACAGTACAGCTGAAAAAGTGAAATCATGAAAACATCACACACAGAAAATAATTCAGAAAGGAGAGTTCCTAGTGTTTGGAAACTCCTTCTCTGATAGCATAAGCTTCCTTCAAGCATTTTTTTTTTTTTTTCCCAAACTCGGCAGTATACCCCACACTGGCTGTTACTATGTGGAGACAGTGCTTGCTTCCACATGTGGCATTAATTTCAATAGACGCTATCAATTCTGTAGGAATCAAAAGCCTCCTCTTCTCTCCAGCCTTGGGANCTGCATGGACAGAAATACTCATTAACTTGCCCATCTTGGATTATAAAAGTTACTGTACCAGCTACCAAAAAACAGTGAGGTAATGCAGATGAGAGAGTTGAAATTAACAAGCAAAGAATTCAACTTGATTTCACACCCAGATTGTTTTGAAGGAGGAGAAAGTAAGCAAAGTGAATTCTTGAAGGTTCCTTGGCAGAATAAAGATGCAATTTTTAAAGTTTGGAACATTTATTCAGTCATACTCCAGCTTGGCAGAAAATTATAGCAAATCTTAACAGAGGTTTTCTTAAAAAGAAGTTGTCACACTGTATGAGCAATAAAGCAAAGTTCTTATGACTGGAATCACCACTGAAGGTTTAATGCACTGATATAAATAAAACTGAACCTGCCCAAGGGCTATCACATTCATGGTAATGTATAATCAAGCTACTTGAAATAGACCATTTTAATTAAGCTGTGCCCAAGACATCACTTGTTCAACAGACTCCAGGGCTTAGAGCATTACTCGAACTTCTGAAAGACTTTTGCCAAATATGCAGATATGTCTTATAATACATATCTGACTAAAAGTTACTGGAACTAATGCAAATACGAGATATCCAGATGTATATGTCACCATCAGTTAGCTACACCAGTGCTCTGAAGCCGATAGCTGTAGTAGACTGCAACGTACATCTAGAGTAGGTAAAAAGAAAATTCAGTTCTACAAAACTAATCTAAAGAGGATTATCATTTTCTCACATTGTTCTCATCTTGTGCTCTGACTTCCTTCAGAACTTTCCTTGTTCTTGGACTTGCCATGATTCTACAAAGGAAGAAAAAACCAAGTCATATTCAAGGACTTGATATCAATAAGACATTCTGTACCTTACAAGCGTATCTCTATGAAAAAGAGCTTGCAACCTAAACCACTGAATCACAACAAATTGCAGGGGAAAAAACAACTCACACAAAACAAAACACCAAAAACCCCACAACCTTACTTTTCCATTTAGTTTTTTACATTTTGGGGGATTTAGTCATCTTAATCCATTCATTGGAAAGGTGCAATTCAGCCACATCTGAAAAGGGAGCAGGGGGTGATGAACACAGAACCTCTTCTATGGTGTACGTTGGATTGAAACAGACTCTTACTTGGCACTGCTTCCAGACCCACCTGTTGCCCCTTCTGAAAGCACTTTAAAATCATGTATGATTTCATGAGATCACATGCATTTAACTAAACAGACCTAAGCAAAAAAATAGCAGCAACTTTTACATGCAAGAGTGCTGAACACATCGCTAAAAGAGCACTTTACTAGAAGATACAAAAAATAAATTGTGATTTTTTTTAGAAATATTAAGTTTGCTTATCAATTGAATTAGAAGAAAATAAGGCAATTATTGGGACCTTTTAAACAAAACAGAATTCTAATTACAACAGTCATGTCTCGCTGGCAGACCACATCAGCTTACTCTAATATTTTTGAATCATGACACACAGCAGCAGGGAACACTGTCAAGCTACAAATAAAATTCACATTAAAAAAACCAAACAAACCATGACTCACACACAGCACATAACCTGGAGAAACTGAAAGTACACAAAACACTAATAATTAAAAGAAATAACAGCAGAGGGTGCAGCATAAGACTGCAATTTAGACAGTAAATGAAATCACACTTCCACTAATTGGGTAGTATGATATTTAAATCCATTTTAAATAAATAACATCTCTTCTTCCTTTTTACTTCCAGTCCATCCTTTCGTTTCTACTCCAGAAAATGAAGTTCTAAGACACAATAAAAGACAGAGAGGCTGACTATAAACCAGACCAATGTCAGGCTTCTTGGCCAGTTAAGATACAAAACAAAAATAGCAGGTCAATGTTTTCAATCAAGTACTGGCCTGAGAGGCAGAAACCCTTTATGCACGTCTTCAACACTTGTTCTCTGTGCTATTTGACCAAACAGTCATAAATCCTTAAATTACGGATAGGATTAACACAATAATTCTAAAAGGTAAATGTTCAAGAGTTACACACAATTGCTGCAAGCCAGCAGGGGATGGGGGGACACACACCTTTAATTAGAAAAGGAAGCCTATTTTAAAAAGAAAACCACTACATTTGCACTAATGTGACATCAATTTCTTAGATATCTCTAACGCAGAGCAGCTTTCCTGTGAACTGCAACCACAGCAGTACAATATAGACAATTATCCTCACCACCACCTAAGACATGATTCATACAGAAATAAGCTCAACATTGTACCTACATATTATAGCCGTTAAAAATAGAAGCTATCTGTAGCAGAACTCACTGCCTTTTATTTAAAGCACTTCTTCCTTCCTAAACATCGGGCTGACAAGCACTTAATTCTCTGTAATTAAGGGACAGTGTTTTCACTGACGTTTAGACTATGCTAACTTTCAATCTTAATTTTTATTAGACAAAAACAGATAAGCTGTGGAAAAAGAAAAGTGTTTTAGACTGAAAAGGTTACTGTAATTAATGGTGAGTAAAATCTTCCAGTCATCTTTCTTCAAATCAAAACTGAATTACTTTTATCAATAATAAAACAGAAATTGGGTAACTTTCAGAAAGGGGAAACAAAAGTGTGGCAAGAGACCCCTTGAATAATGAAACATTTTTTCCAAAAGCTTTCCAATAACAACATTTAACTTCACATAGCTTACTTATGGGCATGTGAGGAGGGTGGTAACACTACACATAAAACCTGTTTGCTCATATCCTAAACAGAGACTGCAAACACATTTACATGAACCAAATCCACATCTTCAATTCTAGTATCTGTCACTGGCAAGACAAGGGAGCACTCTCCCCCTGGAATACAGAAATTAAGTAAACAACTTAGCAGTAATGGCCAGACAAGATACTTGTGCATACTTCACCATTTTTACTACGTTCTCTTCGCACGCCAAACTCCTCTTCCTCATGGTTGTATTTCCCCAGCAACTTCTTGTACATTACCTACAAGTTACAAGGTCTCTCTCTTTAGCTGGCCGCTCGTTCCCCTTACCGGTATCATAGAATCATTAAGGTTGGAAAAGTCCTCAAGGATCATCAAGTCCAACCCAACACCACCTAACTCACTAAACCATCTCCCTAAGCACCACTTCTACACCTTTAAAGGTATCCTTCCTTTCCCATTTTTTCCTCTTTTTTCCCAGGTTGTTAAGGCAGGTTTTCATTCAGAATAACAGACAGAGGCAGGCTGTATGCAAAGGCTTTCCAGCCTCAATGGCAAACGATGATTGCTGGAGCTGAACAGGAAAGCCTTTTCCCACTCCAATTCCACATGAGCCAGGAACTTCCTACAGAGCAGAAAGTGCCATCCATCCTACAACAGCCAACATCCACACCAGTTCAGCGTTCACATACAGAACGAGTTTCAGACCTCTGACCCCAAGCTGACAAAGGAAAGAATCGCCTTTGGGTCTGCTGTAACTTTTTTTTTAATAAAAGTGTTTTAAAAGACTTTGGCAACTGCAATTTGAACACATGCCCATTTCAGAAGCATCAGCTTCCCTGACCAAACCACCATGTGTGTCCTGCGGGAAGGCTGAGTGTCATTCACACTGCCTCATCCAAGAAAAGGAGGCAGTGACTAAGGCCACCAACTTCTCACCTTCCTCTCCTCCCACAAATCATTTGGAAATGAAGGAAAGGGGGACAAGAAAAAAAGAGTCATGCTTGAAGCTTCCCACTAGGTCTATAAAGGTGCCTAGTCTATTTTCAACTCTATTTTCCCACAGAGTTGCAAGTGTTCAAATGATTAGTGTTTATCCCCCAAAAGCTGAGCCCTAGCTTCTGCCTGGGCATGTAGCCACTGTGCTGTGCAAGTTCCCGGAATAAATACTGAAGTAACAACTGTACAGACACCTTAAATAAACAAGCATTGTTTCCTTCTGATGTAAACAGACACAGGCAGTAAAGAAAATATTTTGTTTAGGAAGTTTTCATTGAAGAATATAAATATTTTGGACTAAGGGTTCCCAGGTGGAAATTGACAGCTTCAGACAGACCCATCTCCCACGCCGATTTCCCAGATCATCAGTTTCCAGGGTGAAAATGACACGCACCATGTCAGTTTCCACCTTAGGAGCCTTTAGCTTTGGTAAAAGGCAGAAGGAACAAGAAATGAGCCACAGGAGGACTTCGCTCCTCGGATGTAGCAGCAAATTCACCCAGTAAAGAGCTTTGCAACCCAGAACATGAAAATGAGGTGACGTGGATGGGGTGAAGCCATCCTCCTGAAGGATCCCTACGGGTCTCACCGGGGTAAAAAAGCCACAGAGGCCTCAAAAAAACACTGAGCCAAATGCCAGCACACATTTCCACGGTGCAATGTTCAAACATGTATTAAAGGCTGTGGCATACTGTGAAAGTCGTGTAAACACCTTACCCAGAGCTTCACAGGGAAGGAAGGAGGAGAATTTCTTCACACAACACCTGCGATATCTGGATGCTGGAAGCCTCCTTCAGAACATGGCCGGATTCGAGCACACCGGCCTCTCCTTTCTAGTAAAAAAATAAAATATAAAGAGACAGATGAGATGCTGGAGGGGGGGGGAAGGCCGTAGTGAGAAGAATTTCAGGCCTCCTTCCTCCCCACACCAACCAGGCGCTTCCCTCAGGGCCCGCCCTGTGTGCCAGCCCAGGTGTTGAAGGCGAGTAAGCGAAGCCGAACAATCCCCAAATCCCCCCCCAAAAAAATGAGAGAGGAAAGGCCCCGGTAACGTACCCCCCAAGTCCTGACGCGGCACCGCCGGTCCCGCCCGGCGCCTCACGGCGCAGCCGCTGCCCCCGCTGAAGCCGGCGACGTTGCAGGGCCGTGAGGGATTGTGGGTGTTCGCTTTAACCCGCTGTGGGCCGGACATGGGCGGGGAAGGGATTTGCTGGGGGCCGGGGATGCGGCCCCCAAGAGGTTAAACCTGAAGGTGTTTAGCATTTATATATGAATCCCATATGCTGCTTATATATTGCATAGTCAATCCTTGCGCTCACGGCCTCAGGGGAGCGGTGTTGGGCAACGTTTTTCCTCCCTGTGAGGAGACCGGTCTTTAACCCTTGATGCCAAGACTGATCTCCGTGAGTGAAGGCTGCAGGATGGCCCTATCTGATATTTTTTTCAGATAGAAATAATTTTACTTGGCTACGAAAAAAAAAAATTGTGGTTGGTAGGGACTCAGACGCAGACCAGTATGATCATGCTGTAGCCATTGTGCCTCGATTACACGCTTTCATACAGAGCAAATTTGGCAATTACTAATTGGATACAAGGATTTTAAAAATCCTAAAGACAAAGTTACTATTGGCTAACTTTAGGCCTGGGAATGGGACCCTTAAAATNAATACTCAAAACATGTAAAGGGTAGTTCAATTCGAGAGCACGGGAAATATCCAGAGCCCAGTTCTGCAAAGATTTCATCATATGTGCATCATCGTTGCGGTGAGGAAGGCTCATAGCAAGTGAAAGCTTATTAAGATAACCTACATAGTGAGCAATTCTGCTTGTAAGTTAATGATTTTGAATGATGGCTTTGAAACTGCTTAGGTTTAAAAAAAAAAGTCTCTGGAAAATGATTTAAATGAAAGAACATTCATTTTCACTTTTTCCTCTTTTGCAGATTTCCCAAACCCTTTCTAATCTATTAATAAGACTTGATTTTGGCCGTTAAATACTGCAGTCCCTGACATAAATTAAGTGGCATTACCACTCAGTTTAAATTGCACATAAATACCTGACAAATTCTCTTCTAGAATAGCTGTCAGCATGAGCATGGCAATGGGAGAGATTCCTCATAACTCTTCAAATATTAAACAATAAAAAGAGAAACAAAAAAACCCTATTTTGACTTGTTCATTAACACCTGTGTGGGCTGGATACAATCCTCAGTACTAGCAGTAGTTGTTGTGGACCAAGAAGCTGAGGATTTTTATTGCCGACACACCTGAGATTAGCCACTATATCAGAGTAATGTACAGGAGGACACAACGCTTAAATTGAGGGGGAACAAGAAGAAATATTGGTACCCTTGTCAGAGAAATCTATTTAAGAAATCTGAAGAGCAAGGAACAGACCTGTTTGCATGATAAATCATAGAATCATTAAGGTTGGAAAAGACCTCAAGGACCATCAAGTCAACCCACACCACCTAACTCACGACTTTTGTAACTATAACTCCGTGGATAATAATAAAACCCCAAACTCAGCCCTTGTAACTCCATGAGTAGTCTCGTTACTTGTTGGGAATGTGGGAACACCCTTTTCTTTGAGGGTTTTTTTTGGTACTTCTGTGTGTTGCATGTTCTGATAGCACCCTGGGAACGGTAAGCAGGTTGTCACCCAAGCCACCAAAGACTTGATCACGTTTTTAACTTAATGAGCTTCAGCACTAGGACTGACTTTGGACGGTGTCTTATTGGATGTAAATTCCTACTAACATTATGTCACATAATAAAAAAGATTAGAAAAGAAATCTGTGAAATATTTTCTGCCATGAGATGAAACATCAGCCCAATTGTTACCAAATGTTTGATTTTTATTTTTTCTTTATTATGCTGAATAAATAAGATTTATTCCTTATTAATTATAGCTTTCAGGGCTATTGACATTCATTGCATTTGGCAGCCACAACACAGCAACCTTACCAAGCTACAGTATTGCCATTACATTATGGAAATACAACACACACTTCATAAAATAACCACCTCCTTCTCATTGTCCTTCCTTTTCAGCTGAGAAACGTGTTTAAAGGCCTTTCTGATACATTTCCTCAGTTAACTTGACACTGGCAAAATCTGCAACTGCATCCAGTTCCCAGTACAGCCCTACTGGTGGGCAGGAAAGAGAAGCCAGCGTTTAGGCAGGAGTTTAGGGAGTCATGCCTGCCCTATGGATCACACACCACAGCCTCTGGCACCGAATTTCATGTCCAGCTCTTCAAATCATAGACAAGATCAGGAGAGTAATCAACCCCCATCCTTCCACTGCATATTTATAGGAAATTCCCTCTGATTTGAGCTCCCTGTGCCCACTCCTCCCTGCAGCTGGGAGTGCATTTAATGCGTGCGTTTCTACCATCAATCAGGTTACCGAGACATCCTTTCATTATGTTGCTCCACTTCATAGCTACAGCTGAAGAAAAGCTTGAGCAGCTACTTAGAGACCCCCATCAGACCTTCTGCCTATGCAATTTTTTTTTTAATTTCAGGAATGAGACAAAATTTGGAAAGTCTTCACATGAAACAGCAGGAAGCCTTACCTCTGGTATTGAAACAGAAAACAGAAAAGCAAAAGCTTTTGTTTGACAAGCAGCTATTAGTACAGGCAGCTGTAATTTTGTGTTAATGTCACATACACCTGTGTCACATCACAGTTTGTATCCTTGTCAATCCAAGTTACCAAAGCAGCCATCCAACACGGTTTGGGCAGGATGAAAAGCCTGGAGGTGCTGCGGGCTGCCTGGACCTACTCGGTGGATATTCCGAGTGAACTTTGGGACTCTGGTTCAAGTGGCTTATTTCCAAGGCAATTAATTCTTTCTAAAGCAACTGCATGTAAAAAATGCTCCTTCAGCCTGGTGGCACCTGACACCGCTGACTTCTTAATACACATTAGCTCTCACACGCTGAGGTTGGAAAGAATATCACTGAGAACATGGCAGAAAAGTCTCTTTGTTTGGCGTATGCGTATGTTTGAATAGCTCCTGACTGCACGTTTCGTACCTACCTCGGGGCAGTACTCATCCACGCCAGCTCCCAGCACTGTACACTCGTACACACGCTGCTGTAGATGTCCTTCAGAAGACACTCTAAAAGAAACTTGTCATTGATTTCTTCTTCTTCGTATCATTTGTTAAATTGGCTCGGGGAAGTTCATAATCATTAGAGAGGAAAAAATTATTCCTAAGCAAATAGTGAAGCAGCACCCTAAGCCACTGCCCAAAACTGGAGACTGCTCCTACCCTTTTGGCTCTTTTTTTTTTTTTTTTGGTCCTATCATTTAAGAAATGCAACTGTTGCATGGAACCCCTGAATAATCACTTGGTGTCAGTACCCAGGGACCTTGGCAGCTTCATTGAATTACTTCTTGGTTACACCGCCTAGAGAAACTGCAGCTGGAAATGTGGCTGCAATCATGCCGGCTCCTCTGATTGCAGGGGCTGAGATGCGGAGGGATGTCAAGGGGATGGCTGTGCTTGTCCTGCACGAATTAACCCTTTGGGCACTCCCTCCTCTTCACCCAGGGCTGTCCCTATGGAAGCGCCCGCAGCATTTACTCAAGAACACTGACATACAATCCCCAGGGCTGCCCTGACCCTAATTTAAGCAGCTTTTCCCAAAGTAGTTCAGTAGTTGTTTCATGTTCTCGGTGTCAGCGTTGTAAATCAGCCAGACTGGGAATTTCAGGGGGCTGGGAGGCTCTGCGGTGCTGCTGCTTGGGTGGTGGTCTGGAGGACAACGTGCCAGACTAACAAAAATGCTGCCAGGTTCTGAGGTGTTTCCTTCTCTGTGTCTTTTCTTGATAGTCATGGAGAAGTAGAAAAAGAATTATTTGAAAGGCTGCTTGTGGGTTGTTATGGTGGAATTGTCAAAGGATCTTATTAAAGCTGTAAAAGTTTGAATTGGAACCTTGGCCCCACTGTAGCAGTAAATGGGTGTCTGTGATCCAGGAGAGGAGCGATATAAGTCATGTTTCCTTTGTACAAGCCCTTGATCATACAAACAAGGCAGCTGTATCCGCTAGATGTGGACAAATTGTTCACCTTGCTGTTATTCTGACACACTGGAGAGCTTAGTGAGGCTGCCTTCCGCCTTTGCCATCCTCCACTTGCTCATCAAAGAGCGATGAGGATTTGTTGTGCAGCTCAACAAGTTCATATTGGGGAATTACAAACGCAGAATGTAAATGATGGTGGCATAGAAATGCCAAAAACCCTGATTAGGAGCCGCCTGCCCCCCAACATCCAAGACTTCCCAGGGATCAAAGACAAAATGACAGATTTCACACACCGCTTCTGATAAATTTTACAGATTGCCCTGGGCTGCTGGGGAACCATTTCAAAGCATAAAAGTCAGTGAGATTGTTTCCTTTCTTGTGTGGTGATGAGAACAATTTTTAAAACATTGTGCTTTGCTCTCGCAGGGCTGGTTTTCTCCACAATGTATTCACCAGGCTGCAAAAGGAGGGGAAGAGCAGAGCATGGTTCCTTTGGGCACTGCCTGTTGAGGGTGTAAAACCATGGTGCTGCTCAAATTGTGCTTCTCTGCCTCTCTAGACCCTCTAGGGAGAAGAAGGACATTTCTGTGCCATTGCCACCTCTCTTAGGTCTTTTACTCTGATAGTCTTGGCTTCAGCTGGCTTTGGTCCCAGGGCAGCTGAGCTCTCTAACAACTCTCTAGTTATTACCCCAGGGGAATGGGAGGTTTTAAAAAATGAAAGTTTAAAATTAGAAGGTCAGAAGTCCTTGCCCTTTTTTCATGATCTCCCTCTCTTTCTAGATAGTTCAATAATCCTTTTCTACATAAAAAGCCTTCAGTAAGACACACGGGAATATCCCTTTCCTCCTCCCACCCAGGAAGGTGATTTATCCTAATCCATTTGTACCTGGAGACGTGTTAAGCATCCACAGCGTCCAGGAAGCTTCACAGCTCCCCCAGCTCCGAGGTGAAGACTTTCCAACTGATCGTTTTGAATGTGTCCCCTGCGAAATATTGCTGCGCACAGGGAAAGCTGCCATCAGTCAGATGCCTGGCAGCGGGTTTTTAACTTCTAATTTGTGATAGAGAAATATGATGTGACACACTGCCTTGGGAAGGATGCTGCCTGCCCCGAGGAGGGGAGCGTGCTGGCTGATGAGCTTGTGAGGCCATAAAGCCCAGGGACGGGCACGTTTGGCCTTTTGGATGTGGCATTGATAGGGCTGGAGTACTCTGACACCCCTGTGTTTGATCAGACATCTGTAAAGGCACCGTGAGGCAGATGAGGTGATTAAAATGGAGAGGAGGCGAATGGAAATGAACCGAGCGGAATAATGCACCCCATGTGTATCGCGGGATGTGACCATCTATAGGTTTCGGCAGCTGTGACAATTACAGGGTTCGGGCTGCGAAGAAACGTGTCCCCAGCTAATACTTTTAGCCTCTATTGCTCATCTTGATCTGTCAGAGCGAGGAGGCTGCGGATATGAGAGATAACAAGCTGGGGGATGATACTGCTGCTTTGTTTCAAGCTTGATAACTTTTCTCTTTGAGTTCTTCTGAAGTAAACCTGTGACTTTGTGAAGTAATTTGGATGTAATCAGCCAGGAACAAGTGATAACAAGGTCCCGTTGCTACAGGTTAATCCCCCCAGCAGTGCAGCTGGATCCATGCAACACCCCCAGCACAGCAAGTTTGGATGGAAAGAGGTTCCTGATTCAGGCACTGGCTGAGAACAGGGACATGCCATCTCTGGAGCATCATTTGAACCTGAGGATGGTTCCCAACTGAACTGTATTCCCTCCTTGAAGTCAAGATGCAACCAGCATGTGCATCAGGATCTTAAAGCAAAGGGGCATCCTCAGGAATTAAAGGAGGAAAAAAAGAAACAACTAGGATTTGTTAAACATCCCTGTGACACAGCATTTGGAGAGGACAATGGTAATGACTGCTTGACTCATTCCCTTGTCTTGGTCTTCTCCTGACAGCCAGCTGATGGAGAGGGATGGTTTTTTGATTGCTGCCTGCAATTGCCGTGCTCTGTGTACACACATCAGGGACTAGCCCCACTAAAACCAGTGAGGCACTGGGAGGCTTGAAGGCAGATCCCCTCTGTGTCCAGGCCTCCTACTATACCAACGCAGATAAGAAATCATGTGAATGAAAATTACAAGACCAGGCTCTGGGAGTTTCAAGTCTCTTTTTGAAATAGAGGTTACATTATCCCTATGGTTTCACCCCTCTTACCACGCTCAGGAAAGTCAGTGTGGTTTCTTTCAGATGCACATGGAGTCCCAGCCAACTCCTGGTTGCCTCCTACTTAGTGTATCGAGATAAAAGTGCAGACGGAAAAAATCCTGTTGATGTCAAACTTGTTATTTCAGCAGCAATACCTTTCGCTGTTTCACACAATGTCTCCTTTGTAGTACAACGGCGTTGGAAACTAACTATGCTTGTGGGAGGTTTTTAGAAGCAGGAGCAGTACAAGAGATGCAGGAAACCTTAAGAAGTGGCACAAAGACCAGGTACTAACCTGCATGGCTGCAACCCAGCCTTTGCCATGCTGTTCCCAGCAGTTTCCAGAGCAGGAAACACAAACCAGCCTAACCCCAGCCTGGTCTCGGCAGTCTGGAGCTCCTCTTTTAGTTCTAATGTTAGGCTGCCTGACCCTACAGTGCAGAGTGAGACCTCACCATGCAGTGTGTAAGGAACTTTTCATCTGCATTCATTAAAAAAATAAACTGGTCTTTGTTCCTGTTGCCTCTGCCATCCAAAATCTATCTTCCTGGGAATATAAAAACTGCCAAAGCTTCTTCAGCCCACAGTGTTCTGGGTGAAGTAAATTGGTTTCTTCTCTGGCTGTGTTCCTTTCACTTATAATCAAATGTGTTTTGTTGTATCTGACTGCACTAATTGATGCTCTGGTGATGTGCATTGCACAGGTCAGATAATCGATATACTTCACCATTTAAAACCAGTAGGATTTGTCATCAATTCAGTGTCTGTCTCCTAATCTTAGGTATTCAGAGTTTGCTTGTTTGTTTGTTCTGTTTCTCCCTGTGGTTGATTTGAATAACAATAACGTTGTTAATACGAGGTTTTTAACATTCATAGCACTCTAGGACTAATCCTGCTTCCTTGGGGAATAGGCAGGCAATGTTTTCCCTGAGTAACATGATAGAGGCTCTATCATTTCAGCCACTGTCCCCTTCTCCCAGCACTGCAAGGAGCAGTGTGGCATGCTTATTTGAAAGGAAAGTGGAACTGGTCACTCACGGTGGGAAGCAGCACCCTGCTTTGGAGGCAGAAGCAAAACCCTGGCTGGCTTTAGAGGGAGAAGGAACCTGAGAGTAAAAAACGGTTGTGCAGCTGTTGGAGTCACTGGAGATTGCAAAGAGATGACATTGTCATCAGATGAGACTCTCCCAAAGCTTCTTATCCTGTTGTGTTGAGCTTAGCAAGCCTGTCTCAATCACAGCGCATGGTGTGTTACCTGCTGTGTGTGTGTGTGGCAGGGAGGGGTGACGGTCCTGTGTCTTCTGGACCCTGCTGCTTCTTCTGGAGCAGAGGCGAGGTGAAAGACTCGGGCATGTTAAGGGGATGGCTGTGTGCTCGGGGGTTTGCTCTGCTGTTCACAATTGAAGTTGACTGACTTGCTTTTCTGCAGATGCAGGAGGTGGTGAGTGGTTCATAGATGGTGCTCAGGTAGAAGCTCTTGGAAGAAGAAAGATGCTCCCTACATCCCTCTGTCGCTACTCAGCTCTGATTCACACACAAGCCTGTGTATATACTTTAAAATACCCTTGAAGGTGCATTTTAAACAATTCCTTGTCTTACCCCCCTCTCTGAGTTTGTCTTCCACATGCACTCTTGCTGTCAAATTTTATGGGAATAACCATTATCTTTTAGGATAATTCTAGGCTTCATGATTTTTAGGGTGAGCATGCCAGCACCTGCACGGGGAGGAAGGTGATGGGCATATGTGGAGAGGGGAGAGGAAGAGCTCCTGATTCCCATCGCCTAGGATGTCCTCCAGGTTCTGTCCCCTCTATGCACACTGACACAGACCGGGCACCCCCGGCCAGCGGCACGGCCAGCACCACCTGAGGAAAAGTGTCCTATCGAGGTGACTCCGGGGAGAAAAAAAAAAGGAAAAAAAAAAAAAGACACCCCCTCCAAAAAAAAAAAAAAGAAAGAAAGAAAAGAAAGCAAAACCAAACAAACAAAATAAAAACAAACCAACCCCAAAAAACCAACTCAAACCAAACCAAAAAAACACAAATAAACAAAAAAAAAACCGAGGAGGGGCTGTCTCCCACCCTCGGCAGGGCAGGAGCTGCCCCGGCTGCGCTGCCGGGCTCAGCCTCCCGGGGGAGGGCTCTGGCCGAGGGCCGGGCTCATCCCCCCACGCTGGGGGGGCTCCGGGAGGCGCATCCCGGCGGCTGCCCGCCCCCTCCCCGCCAGCCCTGCCCGCGCTTGGGACGGCAGCCGCCGGCGGGGCATTGCCCTTTTAAGCTGTGGCCCCACTTGCCTCCTCCCTGGCTCCCGGAGGGGCTCCGACAGCCGCTGCGACCTCCCCCCCCTCCCCGATCCCTCCCTCCCCGCTCCCGGCGAGCGGCAGCTGCGGGCCGGGGCGCGGAGACCCCCGGGGCTGCCCCTGCCCCGGCTCCCGGGGACCATGGGATGCTGCACCGGGCGCTGCACCCTCATTTTCCTCTGCACTTTGCAGCTGGTAAGTGGAGGCGCTCCGGGGAGGGATGGGGGTGTTGGCGGAGAAAGCGGGGTTCGGCTGCTCGGGATGGGACCGGGAACAAAAGCCCCCCCCCAGCCTCGGTGCCCGCTGCCCCGGGGCCGGGAAAGGCTCCGGTCGCTGCTCAAGTTCGCGTCGCGGGAGGAAGGTGGAGGGATGTCGGGGTGCGCTCCGGGAGGCTGTGCTGCGCGGGAGAATTTGCTGGTGCCTAAAACTCGGAGAAACGTTGTAAAAATTAAAAAAAAAAGTTCTGAATTCATAAGTTTGTGCTTAGAAGATAAAATTTTAAAAAATATTCAGTCCGTGAAAGGACTCTCGGTGGGCTCGGTGGCGATGTCGCAAATCAAACCAAACCAAACTTCATATGTGCGGGAACCCACCGGTACCTTCAGCCTCCTCTGTGTCCGGCTGGAGGAAAGGGCTCGCCCGCATCCCCCCCCGCTCGCCCGCATCCCCCCCCCCCCGCTCNTATAAATATACATATATATTTATTTAGGAATAAACTTCCCGGTGTGCGGAAAGTGTGGTCCCTGGTGGGCAGGGGTCCCTCGTGACATCTGCGTACACGATAACGGGATAAACAAAGGTCTGGTTGTTCCCCAGTGTCCCTGCATCCAGCCTGGAGCTGGAGGGTCCCCTTCTTGTCAATAGCTAATGGGCTGCAGGGCTCCTCGAGCCTTAAAAAGGAAATGACAGCATCTATGTCTTTTAATTTCATTTACTTCTTCTAAATTTGCTTTATTTTGGAGCATTAGCAGCGTGCAGGAAAGGGCAGGCTTCCTGCTAAGTTCTGTTGAATAGTCAGCTAGTGTGCCAAGGGGTGAGCCTGGTGAGAATTCTTTGTTTCGGAGTTGCTTACTGTGACAGCAGCGTGTTTTCTGCGAAGGGACAAGGGAGCGGGCACTTTGCTGAAGGTGGGAGAGGACCTCTCACGAGAAAAAATGGGAAAATTGAAGGGGAAGAGGGTGGGAATGCAACCCTGTTAATGCTGACTAGCACAATCGGAAGATGAGGATGGAAGATTTGACTCTGTTGAACAAATTCCAGAATTTAAGTGGTGGGGTTTTCTTGCACAAAGCGTCTCACTAGGCATATTGATGAGCGAGTTGAATGGCTTGGGAGTGTATTTAGTCTCCTGGATTATTTCTTTTGATTTTTCACCCGTGATCACTGAAGAAAGAAGCTGTACCCTGTCTTACATTAGAAATTGGCACCTCGACACTCACTGTCTCTTAAACCCATCACTATGTCATCCTGCTCTAAAGCACACACTCGCACACAGTGGAGAAAAAAAAAAAAAGACTAAGAAAAAGAAAAAGCCATGAGCTGCTGGTGCTGTTCTTATTTCTGACAAGCGTGGGAGTTTTCTCGTATCCAAGATACAGGGACAAAGAACCCCCAGCATTTAATTTTCCTTAAGACCCTCCTCCTTGAAGAAAAGAATCAGTTTGGCTCATTCTTCAGCAAGTTTGGATGCCTTGGCCCTAGTGATTTCCCATGGCACTCGCTGGGTGAATTGGTAGAGCTGGAAAAATGTGAGCTATGGTGAGGGAATTCCTGGAGCTGCACTCCGATGGGGGCGAGGTCAGGAGATCTGGCCAGTTCCCAGCAAGTGCTTGGGTGAGATCCAGCCTGGTGCTGCTTTTTTTTTTTTTTTTTTTAATTTTTTTTAAGCAAACTTTGTCTGTAAATCATCACATTGCTTCCACATCAGCACGGCCGAGTGACCTGCAGGACTTGCTGCTGCTCAGGGCGGGCTCCGTTAAGACAAAACGCTGAAGTGATCAGGCCAAGCTCATCAATAAATTATAACGACATGAACTTCCTTTGTTCCTCTCGTGTCTCTGCTCTGCTTCATTTGATACTTTGAACCCTTCACAGTCTTGCCTGCATGTTGCCAAGCGCCGTGTCTCCCACTGCCGAAGTCCCGGGGTGAAATCCCGGCTCCTCTCTGGTCTGTGGAGGTTTTGCCTCTGACTTAAGTGGGGAGAGGAGTTCAGCGCTGGGATTTCCCTCTTCAGTTTTGTAGCACACCCCTATGGTTCTTTACATGTTCTCGTGTTTGTTCCTCAAGAGTTCACTGGGGCTTTTTCTAAACAATTAATGGAAATTTGAAACAACGCCCCCAAAAAATCAGATTGGGAATTGGGGTTGTGATGCTTCCTAGAGATTGTTTCATTAATGGGTGCAAGTAATTGACGGTGCGAGGAAGCGTTTGCGTGCTGCAGTCTAAACATTCCCCTGGAAATAAAAGCAGGAAACAAACATATTCATCACTGCAGTGGATGCTCCCAAAGAAAAAGTTTGTGATCCAGCCGGAGAGCAGAACAACGTGTGAATTCACGGAGCTGCGACACAATGCGAATACCAACGAGCTCCTCAGCCCCCCGCGGGACAGGGAGCAGAGCCGTGCGCGTCTGGCTGCAGAAAATCAGGGCTGACTCCCCGGCGGTTTGCTAATCAAGGGGGGAGGGAAGGCTGTAGTTTGAATAAATAATTTGCCATGTTCCATTTTGAGGCTATTGTTTCCTTGAAACGTCCACACCAGGCTCTGGCTTTGCCCAGCGGTGCTGCAGGGAGGCTGCAGGAGGTTCTGGCTCTCTCCCCGGCCCCGATCCCAGTGTTTATCGCTGCCCCTCACCCTTCCCTTCTTCCCCATCCATCCCTGCCTTCAGCAGAAGTTTGGGTGAGCATTGGCCTGGGTCAGGGCTGCCCTGCAGATGAGTTTATCCTCAGCCACGGTGCAGAGGAGGACTGTCAGCAAGGTGATGGGGTGTTTGTAGCCCCAGTTTGTGCATCCCGAGGGTGTTGTCACCTCTCAGTTTGTGCTTTGCCCGAACACTTTGGCCATTCAGGTGCTGATGGTATCTATGAGCCCTCACTCATCCCTCCCAGCCTTTGGGCAGTTGCATGTTAAAAAACACGAGCAAAACTTAACTGAGGCGCAGGGCTCCCCAGGAAAAAATCAGGACTCTGTAACAGAGCCTCTGCGGAGGGTTCAGAAATGTCCCTTACAGAAATCAGGGTTGGAAAAGGCTTGTCGAGGGCAGGATTCCCAAACCCGGGTGGTATGACAAACTGTCGCACCCAGCAGGAGTGTGGACTGGGTGGGTCCTGGTGAGAAACCACAAATGAGGGCTGGGTCTCAGGCAGGGAAATATTAAAAAAATCATTGATTTGTTTCTTTCCTCTCTGCCAGCCTGAGATTGCACCCCAACGGTGTGTTTTCTGGAGCAGTAAGTGCTTGTGCGTAGTGCACTGAAGGCACAATGTGAATTTATTTCCAGCGAGCATGGAAAAATTCCCTCCCTCCCCGTGCCCTGTCCTAATAAATCAAACAACTGTACTTTCTTTACATTCTGTCCGTGGATTGAGAGCTCAGATGCCAGGCAAAGCCTGGAGACAATTTTACAGATACATTATAAATCCCTCTAGAATAAGAGCTTCTAATGGAAAAAGTGACTAATACTGCAAACGAGCACAGAACAGGGCGCCCTGGGACGGGACCACATATTGAGACTAACCAAAAGTAACTATATACCTTTATTTATTTATTTTCTTGTGTTCTCTTTCTCCCTCACTCCCTTCTCAGCGATGCCTTTTTAATCTCTTGCAGAAGGGGGTGACCAGTTCTGGAAACTATTTGAAACCAGCACAGCTCCTTCTCTTACTGCTCTCTTGTAACTCAAGCCGTCGTGTCAGTTTGATCGAGGCATAAAGTGAGGAAGAGCATGTGGGGGGGTGAGGGCAGAAGGGGAGGGTGGCAGACAGGCAGGTGGGATGGCACGGCAAGAAAGGATCAGGGTGGGAGAGTTGGGGTTGTTCAGCCTGGGGAAGAGAAGGCTCCGGGGAGACCTTCCAGCACCTTCCAGTGCTGAAAGGGGGCTACAGGAGAGATGGGGGGGCTCTGGATCGGGGGAGTGCAGGGACAGGACGAGGGGGAATGGTTTTAAGC